>JAFLJL010005336.1:0-14147 GCA_018398815.1 Conus ventricosus
AGTGAGTTTAACGTTTGACGTTGGAGTGAGTTTAACGTATCGGCCGGAGTGCCCTTAAGACGGACAAGTGTTGACGTTGAGGTTTGAGTTTTAACGGCTTCGGCGGGGCCCTTAGGACAAGTGTTGCGTGAGGTGGTTTTAGTCTTCAGCCGGAGACCCTTAAGGACAAGTGTTGACGTTGAGGTGAGTTTAACGTCTATCGGCCGGAGGCCCTTAAGGACAAGTGTTGACGTTGAGGGTGAGTTTAACGTCCTATCAGCCGGAGTCCCTTAAGGACAAGTGTTGACGTTGAAGGTGAGTTTAACGTCCTATCGGCCGGAGGCCCTTAAGGACAAGTGTTGACGTTGAGGGTGAGTTTAACGTCCTATCGGCCGGAGGCCCTTAAGGACAAGTGTTGACGTTGAGGGTGAGTTTAACGTCCTATGAGCCGGAGGCCCTTAAGGACAAGTGTTGACGTTGAAGGTGAGTTTAACGTCCTATCGGCCGGAGGCCCTTAAGTACAAGTGTTGACGTTGAGAGTGAGTTTAACGTCCTATCGGCCGGAGGCCCTTAAGAACAAGTGTTGACGTTGAAGGTGAGTTTAACGTCCTATCGGCCGGAGGCCCTTAAGGACAAGTGTTGACGTTGAAGGTGAGTTTAACGTCCTATCGGCCGGAGGCCCTTAAGGACAAGTGTTGACGTTGAGGGTGAGTTTAACGTCCTATCGGCCGGAGGCCCTTAAGGACAAGTGTTGACGTTGAGGGTGAGTTTAACGTCCTATCGGCCGGAGGCCCTTAAGGACAAGTGTTGACGTTGAAGGTGAGTTTAACGTCCTATCGGCCGGAGGCCCTTAAGGACAAGTGTTGACGTTGAGGGTGAGTTTAACGTCCTATCAGCCGGAGGCCCTTAAGGAAAGTGAACTTGCAGACATAGGTCTGCGTGTTCTGTGGGAAATGCTGTCGCAGGCAGTAGTGGGTGAGTTGCGTGTGGGGCCGTTGTATTTCTCTCTCTGAGCTCTTGTTCCTCTTGAACTTCTGTTCAATTTCGGTTGTTGGTCGACCGACGATTGACGTCGGTATATTTTGCCTCCTTTCCCCAAACTAAAGGCTGTCTTCAGGACCACCAGGCGGCCTTTTTCGTGCTCGGATGGCGATGGTCCTGAGTAGTATGCCATTATACTGGGCTTATAAAGGAAAATGCAAAAAGAGTTATCAGTCATAAATCCCAGCCTCTCTCTTTGTCTGTGTGTGTGTGTGTGTGTGTGTGTGTGTGTGTGTGTGTGTGTGTGTGTGTGTGTGTGTGTGTGTGTGTGTGTGTGTGTGTGTGTGTGTGTCTCCCTCTCTGTGTGCTCACAGTGTGTGTGTGTGTGTGTGTGTGTGTGTGTGTGTGTGTGTGTGTGTGTGTGTGTGTGTGTGTGTGTGTGTGTGTGTGTGTGTGTGTGTGTGTGTGTGTGTGTGTGTGTGTGTGTGTGTGTGTGCATGCCTGCCTGCCTGTCTCTTGGCTTCTCTCTCTCTCTCTCTCTCTGAAATACAGCCTGAAATACGCCGACCCAAAGTACTGCAGACAACCTCTGCTGAGGACGCCCATTAGAAGACCATGTGGCGAGAGCTGGATGCAGTCCTCGCAACCCCCGGCCTCCCAGCTACGATATGAACACCAAAGAGACGCTGGTCTCACTTGGTGTTCATTACCACAGCAGCCCTCAGACCGCCATCCTGCCCCCGGTTCTGCAGCCACCTACAATGCCTGGATCAACAGGTGGGTCTGTTCCCATCCTCCATCCCTGGCGACCCGACATCCAGCTACCCCTGTCTCATCCTTGACAACCCGGCGTCCAGCTACCCATCCTGCATCTCCGGCGACCGACATCCACCTTATCTTCCACCTCCGGCGACCCGATTTTCAACTTCCCATATTCTGCCTCCACCCTACAGTGTGCGTGTTCTCGAGACTCAAGTGTGAGACATATCCACAGTGTGTGTGTGAGTGTGTGTGTGTGTGTGTGTGTGTGTGTGTGTGTGTGTGTGTGTGTTGTGTGTGTGTGTGTGTGTGTGTGTCTGTGTGTGTCTGTGTGTTCTGTGTGTGTGAATGCGAGAGTGCGTGCGCGCGTGCGTGTGTGTGTGTTGTGTGTGTGTGTGTGTGTGTGTGTGTTGTGTGTGTGTGTGTGTGTGTGTGTGTGTGTGTGTGTGTGTGTGTGTGTGTGTGAATGCGAGCGTGCGTGTGCGCGTGTGTGCACGTGTGGTTTTGTGTCGTGCGTGCGCGCGCGCGCGCGCGCGCGCGCGCGCGCGCGCGCGTGTGTGTGTGTGTGTGTGTGTGTGTGTGTGGTGTGTGTGTGTGGTGGTGTGTTTTGGGACCCCTTTTTTAAAAAAAACCCCCCCCTTTTTTAAAAAACCATGGGGGGCCCCCCCCTTAAAACCCCCCCCCCCAAAAAATTTTTAAAAAAAAATTTTCCCCCTTTTTCAAAAAAACCCCCCACCCCCCCCCCAAAAAAAATTTTCCTTTTTTTCCCCCCCCCTTTCCCCCCCAAACCCCGGGAACCCCCCCCCTTTTCCCCTTTTTTTTTCCCCCCCCCCCGGGGCCCCCAAATTTTCCCCGGGAACCCCCCCCCTTACCCCCCCCCCCCTTTTTTAAACCCCCCCTTTTTCCCCCCCAAAAAAGGGCCCTTTTTAAAAATTGAAAAAACCGGGGGGGGGGGGGGGGGGGGGGGGGGGGGGTTTTTTTTTTTTTTTTTTTTTTTTTTTTTAAAAAAAACCCCCCCCCCCCCCAAAAAAAAAAAATTTTTTTTTTTTTTTTTTTTGGGGGGGGGGGGGTTTTTTTCCCCCCCCCCTTCCCCCCCCCCCCCCCCCCCCCCCCCCCCCCCCCCCCCCCCCCCCGGGGGGGGGGGGGGTTTTTTTTTTTTTTTTTTCCCCCCAAAAATTTTCCCGGGGGGGGGGCCCCCGGAAAAAACCCCCCCCCAAAAAAACCAAAAAAAAAAAAACCCCAAAAACCCCCCCCAAAAAACCCCCCAAAAACCCCCCCCCCAAAAAAACCCCCCCCAACCCCCCCCCCCCCCCCCCAAAAAATTTTTTTTTTTTTTGGGGGAAAAAAAAAAAAAAACCCCCTGGGGTTTTCCCCCCCCAAAGGGGGCCCCCCCCCCCCCTTTTAAAAAAAATTTTTCCCTTTTTTTTTTTGGTTTTAAAAAAACCCCCCCCCCCCAAAAAAATTTTTTTTTTTTTTTTTTTAAAAAACCCTTTTTTTTTTTTTTTTTTTTTTTTTTTTTTTTTTTTTTAAAAAAAAATTTTTTAATTTTTTTTTTTTTTTTGGGGGGGTTTTTTTAAAAAAAAAAAAATTTTAAAAAAGGGGGGGGAAAAAAATTTTTTTTTTTGGCAAAATTTTTTTTTTTTTTTAAAGGAAAAAAAAAAAAAAAACCCCCAAAAACCCCCCTTTTTTTAAAACCTTTTTTTTTTTTAAAAATTTTTTTTTTTAAAAAATCCTTTTAGGGTTTTTTTTTTAAATTTTTTAAATTTTTTTTTTTCCCCCCAAAACCCTTTTTCCCCCCCCTTTTTTTTTTTTTTTTGGGTTTTTTTTTTTTTTAAAAAAATTTTTTTCCCCTTTTTTTTTTTAAAAATTTTTTTTAAAGGGGCCCCCTTTCCCCCTCCCCCCCCCCCCCCCCCCCAAAAAAAAAAAACCCCCTTTCCAAAAAAATTTTAGGAAAAAAAAAATTTTAAAAAAAAAAAATTTTTTGGGGAAAAAAAAATTTTTTTTTAAAAAAAAAAAAAAAATTTTTAATTTAAAAGAAAAAAAAAAAACCCCAACATTTTTAAAAACAAAAAAAAAAAAAAAAAAATTTTTTTAAAAAAAAAAAAAATTTAAAAAAAAAAAAAACACCCCCCCCAAAAAAAAAAAATTTTTTTTTAAAAAAAAACCCAATTTAAAAAAAAAAAATTTGAAAAATTTAAAATTTTTAAAAAATTTTTAAAAAAAAAAAACCCAGAACCAAAAAACCCCCCCTTTTTTAAGGGGAAAAAAAAAAAAAATTTTAAAAAATAAAAACCGGGAAAAAACCCCAAAAAACCCCCAAACCCTTTTAAAAAAAATTTTAAAATTCCCCCTTTTCCCTTTTAAAACCCCCCCCCCCCCTTTTCCCCCCCCCCCTCCCCCCCCTTTTAAAAATTTCCCCCAAAAATTTCCCCTTTCCCCCCAAAAAAAAAAATTTTTGGGGGGGTTTTTTCCCCTTTAAAAAATTTTTCCCCCCCAAAAAAAACCCTTAAAAAAAAAAACCCCCCCCCAAAAAAAAAATTTTTTTTTAAAAAAACCCCCCCCAAAAAACCCCCCAAAAAAAACCCAAAAAAAAAATTTTTTAAAAATTTTTAAAAAAAACCCAACCTTTCAAAAAGGGGGTTTCCCCCAAAAAACCCGGGGGGGGTTTTCCCCCCCAAAAAAAATTTTTTAAAAACCCCCAAAAAAAACCCCCCAAAAAACCCCCCCCCCCTTTTTTTTTTTAAATCAAAAAAAAAAAAAAAAAAAAAAAAAACCCCCCCAAAAAAAACCCCCCAAAAAAAAGGCCCCTTTTTAAAAAACCCCCCCCGGGGTAAAACCCCCGGAATTGGGGGTTTTTTTTAAAACCCCCAAAATTTTTCCCCCCCCAAAAAAAAAATTTTTTTTTTTTTTTAAATTTCCTTAAAAATTTTTTTTTCCCCCCTTTTTAAAAAAAAATTTTACCCCTAAAAAAAAAATTTTTTTCCCCCCAAAAAGGGAAAAAAAAAAAAAAAACCCCCCCCAAAAAACCCCCCTTTTCCAAAAAGGAAAAAAAAAAAAAAATTTCCCCCCCCAAAACCACCCCAAAAAAAAACCCCAAAAAAAAAAAAAAAAAAAAAAAAAAAAAAACCCTTTTTTTTGGTTTTTTCCCCCCCTTTTTCTTTTTTTTAAAAAAAATTTTTCCCTTTAAAAAAAATTTTTTAAATTTAAAACTTTTTTTGGGGGGGGGTTTGGGGGAAAAGGGAAAAAAAAATTTGAAAAAAAAAGGGGGCCCTCCCCTTTTTTTTTAAAAAAACCCCCAAAAAAAAATTTTTTTTTTTTTTTTTTTTTTAAAGGGGGGGCCCCGGGGGTTTTTTTTTAAAAATTTTTTGAAACCCTTTAATTAAAAAAATTTTTAAACCCCCAAAAAAATTTTTAAAAAAAAAAAAGGGGGGGGAACCCTTTTTTGGGAAAAAAAAAAAATTTTTAAAAAAAAAAAGGGCCAAAAAAAAAAAAAAAAAAAAAAAAATTTTCCCCTCTTTTAAGGGGGGATAAAAAAAAAAAAATTTTCCAAAAAAAAAAAAACCCCAAAAAAAAAATTTTTTTTTTTTAAAAAAATTTTGAAAGGAAATTTCCCCCAAAAAAAAAAAAAACCCAAAAAAAAAAAAAAAACCCCCCCCAAAAATTTAACCCCCCCCTTTAAAAAAAAAAAAAAAAAGGGGTTTTTTTTTAAAAAATTTGGAAAAAAACCCTTTTAAATTTTAAATTTTTAAAAAAAAAAAATTTTAAATTTCAATGCCCTTTTTTAAAAAGATCGAACAGCTTTTTTTGCTCGACGAAATTCCCTTCTCCCTACCCACCCCATTGTCTATACCAAAAAAATCTAGTTACTCTGGGGCCATAGTCTGGGAAATCAAATTCCACCGAATCTACAAAACAAAAATACTTTTAAAACCTTTTAAGGGAAAATTTTCATAAACATTTTTTGTCTCAGTATTAAATTATTTGATTACAATGGGTTTTCGTCCATTCGCAAGTCTTCTGTGAACCCTACTTTTGGGTAAATCGCTCAACCAAAAAACCCACCCGTTTAAAAAAACTCATCCCCCCTCCCACGCTGTCACCATCCCTTTTCCCTCCCCCAAACCCACCATTCTCCCTTCCCCCCCCCCCTCTGAAACCCCTCTCTCTCTGTATTTTTTTTGTTTGTTTTGGGGTTTTAAGGGTTTTCCCTTTTTTTTAAACCCCCCCCCATTTTCATTAAATGCCTTTTTTTAGCAGTTTGCTTTTTCAAAGAAAATTTAAATTTTCAAAGTTTCTATGTTTTAATTTTCTGTATGAATGATATGTGCTGAAATAATGTATGCATTTACAAGGAAAAGATTGTAAACTACCTTTGGGCCCAAAATCTTCATCCCCTTTGGGGATTAAAGATCAATCAATCAAACAATCAAACAATCAAAACTCTCCCCCCCCCCAATTTTCCCCCCCCCCCCCCCTCCCCCCCCTCTTTATTTAAAAAAAAAAGAAAATTTTGTTGGTTTAAAAAAAAATTTAAAAAAACCCGTTTCATGTTGGACTTGGATTTTCCCAAAGTTTGGTTTTTTTCCTTTGCAAAGTTTTTCATTTTGGGGGACCGGGATGGGGTCATGTTTGCCCAACGGCAAGTGTCATGTTGTGACCAGCAATTTTGTTGTGACCGGGATCAACATGTTTTGACAGCATGTTCAAATTTGGGGAAACCGGGAAATTTTCATGTTGTACCGGGGATTTTTCATTTTTAACCAGCATGTTCATGTTTTGGCCGGCGTGTTCATGTTTTGACCAGCATGTTCATGTTTTTTCCAGCATGTGTCATGTTTTTTGGCCGCATGTGTCATGTTGTGACCGGGATGTGTTAAGGTTGGGCCAAAAATTTTTGTCCCTGTTTTTTTGGGCCGGGAAATTTTCCCTGTTGTGACCGGCAAAGGGGTTTTTGTTGTGACCCCAAAATGTTCATGTTGTTGGGCCGGGAAAGTGGCATTTGTGGCCGCATCAGCACTTTTAAGCAGGAAAACCCAAGGAATTTCAAGGATTTCCCTAGGGGGTGTCCCGCAACGGGAAACCCCCTCATTTCAATTTCCCCCTTGGCCCCACGTTACAAAAAAAACCCCCCCAACTCGGAGAAAATATATATATATATATATGAAGAAAAGAAAAAAAAAAAGAAACACCCAAAACGAAAGTAAAGGGCGACACAAAGGGCCGTAAAAAAAAAACACAAGGGGCGTTAAGACCACACACGGGCGGAAAGACCATTCAAGGGGCTTTCGGACGGAAAGGGCCATTCAAGGGGCTAACGGACGGGAAAACCATTCAAGGGGTTACGGATGGGAAAGACCATTCAAGGGGCAAAGGGCGGAAAGACCAATTTAAGGGCTACGGACGGAAAGACCATTCAAGGGACTTTCGGACGAAAGCCATTCAAGGGACTACGGACGGAAAGAAACCCCCCAAGGGATTTTCGGACGGAAAGACCAATTTAAGGGGGCTAATGGACGGAAAGACCAATTTAAGGGAAATACGGGCAAAAAAACCATTTAAGGGATTTGGACGGGAAAAAACCCTTCAAGGACAACGGGTGGAAAGACCATTTAATGGACAAAGGACGGAAAGAAACCCTTCAAGAGATTACGGACGGAAAGACCATTCAAGGGGTTTCGGACCCGGGAAAAACCATTTCAAGGGCTACGGACCCGGAAAAAACCAATTTAAGGGGCTATTTCGGAAAAGACCATTCCAAAGGGGTTTACGGATGGGAAAAACCATTCAAGGGAATACAGACAAAGACCATTCAAGGGGCTATGGGGCAGAAAGACCATTTAAGGGATTTCGGAAAGGAAAGACCATTCAAAGGGGCTACAGACGGGAAAAACCATTCAAGGGACTTTCGGACGGGAAAAACCCTTTAAGGAATTAAGGGGCGGAAAGACCATTCAAAAGGGCTACGGGCGGAAAGACCATTCCAAAGGGGCAAAGGGCGGAAAGACCCAAACCCAAGGGGGTTACGGGCGGAAAGACCATTTAAAAGGGGCTACGGACGGAAAGACCATTCAAGGGATTAAAGGACGGGAAAAACCATTCAAAGGGGCTAAAGGACGGAAAGAACCCTTTAAGGGCCTTAAAGATGGAAAACCCCTTCAAGGGAAATAAGGACGGGAAAAAACCATTCAAGGGGCTACGGACGGAAAGACCATTCAAGGGATTTCGGACGGAAAGACCTTTTAAAGGAATACGGACGGAAAGACCATTCAAGGGCTAGGGCGGAAAAGAACCCCTTCAAGGGATTACAGACGGAAAAAAAACCCTTTTAAGGGACTAATGGCCCGGGAAAAACCAATTTAAAAGGGGCTACGAAAGGAAAACCAAATTTAAAAGGGGTTTTCGGACGGAAAGACCCTTCAAGGGAAATAAGGACGGAAAGACCCTTCAAGGGACTAACGGACGGGAAAGACCATTCAAAGGGGTTTCGGGCGGAAAGACCCCTTCCCAAAGGGGCTACGGACGGAAAGGAAACCCTTCAATGTTACGGGCGGAAAGACCATTCAAAAGGGGCTACGGGGCGGGAAAAACCATTCAATTTGGAAAACGGGTGGGAAAAACCATTCAAGGGACTACGGGGCGGAAAAACCATTCAAAGGGGCTTTTCGGACGGGAAAAACCATTCAAGGGCTAAAAAAAAACACTAGGGCGGAAAGACCATTCAGGGGCGAAAAAAATCACCCCAAGGGGCGTAAAGATCACACAAGGGACGTAAAGATCACACAAGATACGTAAAAGATCATACAAGGGACGTCAAGATCACACAAGGGACGTAAAGACCACACATGGACGTAAAGACCACACAAGGGACGTAAAGACCACACCAAGGGGCGTAAAGACTACACAAGGGACGTAAAGACCACACACGCGACGTAAAGACCACACAAGGGACGTAAATAATAATAATAATGAATACTTATATAGCGCCTATTCTCGGCTAGAGGCCAAGCTCTAAGCGCTTTACAATCAACACTCGTTTACACAACAGGCTGCCTACCTGGGTAGAGCCGACTGAAGAGCTGCCAGCTGGCGCTTCATTCAGTCGTTTCCCGTGTCATCCAGTCAGTATCGTTCAATATCGACACTCATTTTCCTTACTTCCTTCATTCTTTCCATTTCTCACGCAGGGGGCATGCTATGTGTAACGTGTCCACCATACCAACGGCCAAACTGGCCTACTCTTCCGAAAGTTGGTGATGGGATTTTACGTGTAGCAAGATGTTATGCGTGCGTTCACACACGGAACCTCGGTTTATAGTCTCATTCGAAGGACTGTATGGGAAATGGAGTCAGAACCAATGTTAACTCCGAGGGAAAAATCCCCCTATACCGAAACGCCCCGGCGGAGGTTCGAAACCGCAACCCCAGGATCACCAGATTACGAGTCAGGCGCTCTACCACCTGTGGTAAAGACCACACAAGGGACGTAAAGATCACACATGGGACGCCAAGACCACACATGGGACGTCAAGACCACACAAGGGACGTAAAGATCACACAAGGGACGTCAAGACCACACATGGGACGTCAAGATCACACATGGGACGTAAAGACCACACAAGGGACGTAAAGACCACACATGGGACGTAAAGACCACACAAGGGAAAGGGAAAGACCACACATGGGACATAAAGACCACACAAGGACGTCAAGACCACACATGGACGTAAAGACCACACAAGGGACGTAAAGCCCACACATGGGACGTCAAGATCACACATGGGAGGTAAAGACCACACATGGGACGTAAAGACCACACATGGACGTAAATACCACACAAGGGACGCCAAGATCACACATTGGGACGTAAAGACAACACATGGGACGTAAAGACCACACATGGGACGTAAAGACCACACAAGGGACGTAAAGACCCACATGGGACGTAAAGACCACATATGGGACGTAAAGATCACACATGGGACGTCAAGACCACACAAGGGACGTCAAGATCACACATGGGACGTCAAGACCACACAAGGGACGTAAAGACCACACATGGGACGTAAAGACCACACAAGGGACGTAAAGACCACAGAAGGGACGTCAAGACCACACGTGGGACGTCAAGACCAGACAAGGGACGTCAAGATCACACAAGGGACGTCAAGATCACACATGGGACGTCAAGACCACACAAGGGACGTCAAGATCACACATGGGACGTCAAGACCACACAAGGGACGTAAAGACCACACATGGGACGTAAAGATCCCACATGGACGTCAAGACCACACAAGGGACGTCAAGACCACACATGGGACGTAAAGACCACACAAGGGACGTAAAGAATACACATGGGACGTAAAGACCACACAAGGGACGTAAAGACCACACAAGGGACGTCCAAGACCACACATGGGACGTAAAGACCACACAAGGGACGTAAAGAATACACATGGGACGTAAAGACCACACAAGGGACGTAAAGACCACACATGGACGTAAAGACCACACATAGGACGTCAAAACCCCCACATGGGACGTCAAGACCACACATGGGACGTCAAGTTCACACAAGGGACGTAAAGACCACACATGGGACGTAAAGATCATACAGGGACGTAAAGACCACACATGGGACGTCAAGATCACACAAGGGACGTCAAGACCACACATGGGACGTCAAGACCACACATGGGACGTCAAGACCACACATGGGACGTAAAGATCACACAGAGGACGTAAAGACCACACAAGGGACGTAAAGATAACAAGCCGACGTAAAGACTACACAAGGGACGTAAAGACTACACAAGGGACGTAAAGACAACACAAGCGACGTCAAGACAACACAGCGACGTAAAGACAACACAAGCGACGTAAAGACTACACAAGGGACGTTAAAGACCACACAAGGGACGTGAAGACCACACAAGGGACGTAAAGACCACACAAGGGACGTAAAGATCACACAAGGGACGTAAAGACAACACAAGCGACGTAAAGAAAACACATGGGACGTAAAGACCACACAAGGGACGTAAAGACCACAAAAGGGACGAAAAGACCACACATGGGACGTAAAGACCACACAAGGGACGTAAAGACCACACAAGGGACGTAAAGACAAAACAAGCGACGTAAAGACCACACATGTTACGTAAAGACCACACAAGGGACGTAAAGACCACACAAGGGACGTAAAGACCACACATGTTACGTAAAGACCACACAAGGGACGTAAAGACCACACAAGGGACGTAAAGACCACACAAGGGACGTAAAGACCACACAAGGGACGTAAAGACAACACATGGGACTTAAAGATCACACAAGGGACGTTAAGACCACACATGGGACGTAAAGACCACACATGGGACGTAAAGACCACACAAGGGACGTAAAGACCACACAAGGGACGTAAAGACCACACAAGGGACGTAAAGATCACACATGGACGTAAAGACCACACATGGGACATAAAGACCACACATACGACGTAACGACCACACAAGGGACGTAAAAGACCACACAAGGGACGTAAAGACCACACAAGGGACGTAAAGACTACACAAGGGACGTAAAGATCACACAAGGGACGTAAAGACGATACTAGGGACGTAAGACTACACAAGGGACGTAAAATCACACAAGGGACGTAAAGACGATAATAGGGACGTAAAGACCACACATGGGACGTAAAGATCACACATGGGACGTAAAGACCACACATGGGACGTAAAGATCACACATGGGACGTAAAGACGATAATAGGGATGTAAAGGCCACAAAGGGACGTAAACACCACACAAGGGACGTAAAGACCACACGGGACGTAAAGATCACAAGGGACGTAAAAACGATAATATGGACGTAAAGATCACACAAGGGACGTAAAGATCACACAAGGGACGTAAAGACCACACAAGGGACGCAAAGACCACACATGGGGCGTAAAGATCACACAAGGGACGTAAAGACCACACATGGGACGTAAAGATCACACAAGGGACGTAAAGACCACACATGCGACGTAAAGATCACACATGCGACGTAAAGATCACACATGCGACGTAAAGACCACACATGGGACGTAAAGACCACACAGGGGACGTAAAGACCACACATGCGACGTAAAGATCATACAAGCGACGTAAAGACCAAACAAGGGACGTACAGACCACACATGGTAACGTAAAGATCACACAAGGGACGTGAAGACCACAAAAGCGACGTAAAAACCACACATGGGACGTAAAGACCACACATGGGACGTAAAGATCACACATGGGACGTAAAGACGACAATAGGGACGTAAAGACGATAATAGGACGTAAAGACGATAATGGGGACGTTAAAGACCACACAAGGGACGTAAAGATCACACAAGGGACGTAAAGACGACACAATGGACGTAAAGACGACACAATGGACCCTAAAGACGACACAAGGGACGTAAAGACCACACAAGGGACGTAAAAACCACACAAGGGACGTAAAGACCCACAAGGGACGTAAAGACCACACAAGGGACGTAAAAAACACAAGGGACGTAAAGACCACACAAGGGACGTAAGACCACACAAGGGACGTAAAGACCCCCACAAGGGACGTAAAGACGACCACAAGGGACGTAAAGACCACACAAGGGACGTAAAGACGACAATAGGAACGTAAAGACCACACAAGGGACGTAAAGACCACACAAGTGAAGATAGAAGAACGAAAAGCCGACAGCACCAGCACTGGTCTGTTGGAAGAGAAGATACCGGGAGAACAGACTCGGGAACATGGACTCGGTCCTTTTGGAAGGCAAGACTAATTTCTTAAAAATTGTAGATTAATGTTAGCGAACCGCCAAGAGAAACGTGGACAAACGAGTCACAAGACAAAACACGACGTCTTTCGACTCTTAGTTCATTGTCCTATTTGTTTGTGTCTTGCCTGAAGAAGACCTAAGAGGTCGAAACGCGTCGTGTTTTGTCTTGTGTCTCGTTTGTCCACGTTTCTCTTGGCGGTTCGCTAACATTTATTTAAGATTTCCGCCTGCAGTCATCTCACTTTGCAACTAGATCTAATTTTTAAAAGATTATCCGGTTCAGATCGACTCACTCTTTTGAAAGAGGACACAGAAGAAGAAGAAGAAGAGAAGCCCAAGATGATATGGACTTGTTCCACTTGGAGAAAAAAAAACAGACTGAAGGATCATGGATTCGGAGAAGACAGGAGAAAAGAAACCGGATTTTACAAATTTGAAACAGAACTGAAATAACTCCATCGGTTAACATGGACAAACAAATTACAAAAGCAAACATGACGCGTTTCGATCTCTTCGTAGTTCTTCGGGTGAGATAAACAACATTCAGGACGATGAAACGAAGAAAAAGCAATTTCTTATCAAAGCTGGTGCTTTGGGAGAGAAGACAGATGAAGATGACGGTCCCTTGGATGCTAAAGTAAGAAGACAAGCACAAGAGTATAGGCACTCGGACATTCGAGGGAGAAGACGTCGGGACATTGGCTCATTCCAAACAGAAAAGATAGAAAAAGAAAAGAAGATCTGGAGCCGAGCGCGTTAACTCTGAACTTTGGTAGAGAAGCCAGAACAACAACAAAATAGAACAAAAAGAAAAAGAAAAAAACAACAACAACAACAACAAAAAACAGAGCGCATAGCCTCCGTCCTGTGGAAGAGAAGACAGGAGATTAAAAAAATGAAAAAGAATGAAAGAAAATATAGATTGCATGAACAATTCCCGGAGCACATAGACTTCAGTCCTTTGGATGAGAAGACAGGAGATTATAACAAGATGCAAAGCATATAAACGTACTCCCAGTTTATCCTGAATACACGTGATATATTCCATAAAGAGTAAAAACGTCTTGGGCTGGTGTAACCGTTAGTAATGGCTATTCTGGTAAACTTCGGCCATCATCTGTGACCTATTATGAACATACTTACAAATTTTCAGAAAGATCGGCCAAGAACTTTCTGAGATTTTCCATCAAGAAGAAAACCATTATGGGCCGTTAGTAACGGCTATAACGGTAAACTTAAACATCGGTCATCAGAGAACTATAAAATACCAATCCTGACTCACCCCGCCCTCAACAAAGTTTCGGGCGGTTTGAGTCAGGAATTGGTATTTTATAGTTCTCTAACTAGTAAACTCTACAAACAAACATATTGTGTAGGATTATCCGTTTTCAATACTAATTTACAAAACTTTTAGATTTTAGTTTTTGCTTCAATCCTTTGTAAGAACTTGGGGTGCATAATTAAGGACTTGGGGGACTTGGGGTGACTTGAGTTAAGAACTGAAGTGACTTGATGTGTGATGCGTGGTGGGGTAGGGGGCAGGTGGGTAGGTGGGTGTGTATCCTACGCCCACCTCAATCAACTAGGCCAAGTGATCACATAGGGTCGT
>JAFLJL010005338.1:0-13974 GCA_018398815.1 Conus ventricosus
CCCCCGACCTTTTTTATTAAAATTCGATTCCTTACGCGAGCCTTGACGCATTAATTTTTGGTGCCGGGCCGCACTATACCACTGATGAACCAACTCGAGTGTATCGTCAATGTTCTTTTCTCATAATTGCAGGTTTCTCCCCAACTTGTACGCTGGCCCGTTTTATGCCAGTACCACGATGTTAGGGCCATGTTTTGGCTGTTGATCCTGAGAGAGAGAGAGTGTGTGTGTGTAATTGTGAGTGCGTGTGTGGGTTTATCCATCTATCTATCTATCTACTGTTTTTAGCTGTCTATTTATTTATCTATCTATATGCATCTATGTATATGTACATCTAATAGATAGATAGGGGTGGGGTGGTGTGTGTGTGTGTGTTTGTGTGTGTGGGGTGTGTGTGTGTGTGTGTGTGTGTGTGTGTGTTGTGCGCTTTAGGACACTGTCAATAAAGTAAGTGAATAATAGTGTGTTTGTGCATGCATGTATTTCACAAAACCCAGAACGCCGGGTTCCTTATAATCCTACATGTGTACAAGGGCAGAGTATATAGTGAACTCTACTGACTGTGTAAAGCCTATTTGCTGACAAACATTGTTAAACAAAAAATCAAAAGTAGTTATGGACTAGTAAATAGTAATTTGAAGAAAGCAAAAGACAACTCCACATCTTTTGTTAAAAACGAAGTGTGCATGATGTGTGCTTAACTGCAGACAATCTCCATCACTCGACCTTGTTGGTAAAGGTTCCCCAACCTCACCCCACCCAAAAAAATGACTAGTGTTCTTGCCACAGTGGTTCAACGGTGAACGCGGTTAGGCGTTAGAACAGACTAAAAGGAGCATTCGCAGCACCCGCTCTTTTTGGTATTAAAGAAATAATACAGTAATCGAGAGTTGGATTTTCTTGCCTTTTAACATTTTCCTTTTTTGCTTTTTTCTCCTAAGACTTTGGTTATAGAAGTAGTGATATGCACTTGTCTTATTATTTTCCACTCTCCTGTTGTAGAACTAGGCCTATTGTGTGTTGCTGTAGCTGGTAATTGTGTTCTAACTTACCTCGTCTGTTGTATTTTTCCCTCTCTCTCTCTCTCCTCATCTCTCTCTCTCTCTCCTCTCTCTCTCTCTTCGTCTGTCTGCTGTCCTGTCTGTCTGTCTGCTGTCTTCTCTCCTCTCTCTCACTCTCTCCTCTCTCTCTCTCTCTCTCTCTCTCTCTTTTCCCTTAACATTATTTGCACCATGATGAAGTCATTGTTTAGCATGGCCCAAAAACTGGGCTCGCGTTGGGAAAAGCGTACGACACCAAATTTTGGGAAATTTGGAATCCTTTTGGATCTTTTGTAAAACTTGGTTTTCGTGTTCGTCTGCCTTATTTATTCAAAACTTTCTGGCTGGTCGGCAGTCCCAAGCCCCTTTTGGCACCACGCGGTCTGACATCCAAGGCAGGAGTTGGGTGTACCTCAGGGGACCATTCTTCCTCCTGCTTCTTCAGGATACTTCTCCCATTCCTTTGGGTTTTTTTGAGTTCTGTTGACTGGCACAAAAGCTGTATACTGTCTTCTGCCTGTCCCATCCATGCTTTTCCACGTCCTAGCCGAGTGCCTTTTGTTTCCTTGACCGCCGCATGAAGTGGGTTTGGGGGATTTCAAGTGCTGGAGTCCCTTCACCACCACAACACCAACGTTACCGGTGCTCTGTCTTTGTATCTCACAGCTAACGAACACATGCCTGCAACCGGAATCTCTTTACCAATGTGTTTTCACCTCCTCCTACACTCTTCAAGAGCAAATGGACACGTCTAATGTCCTTCAGTAGGCTTTTTTTTTTTACTGACCACTGTCAAGGACGCTCTGGTGTCCAACTCCATCTCCATGGAACACCATCCACCTGTACAGTCACCATGAATAGCTTCTCTCTGTTTTGTGTTCTAAACACTGTAAACACAGACTCTGCGCCAGAGTCGCTGTCGTTCGTCGTTTTGACCGAGTTGCCTTTGGATCTATCATTTCTCTTGAAATGCTTCTTTTCAACTAGATATTCCTGACACTGTGTCACAGTTTGTCACGAGGCCTACGACGTTCGACCCACCTAGGGTGGCGGAATTACTTATTTGTTTATTGTCGTTGCTGTTGTCGTGTACCCGTCCCTTAGTGTGGCTTGTGGTGCGGTTGCACCTTGGTATAGTTCAGCTCAACTTCGGTTTGCTTTCTCTCTCTCTCTCTCTAATTCCACCGCCCGTGCTATTCATCCTGCAAGTTCACGGGTGGCCGGTACCTTTCTCTCGAACTTTCTGTCTATCGGCCTCTCGCCTGTCTTTTTACCTGTCCGCACGTGCTTCGTTTCTTTAGTTTGAAGTATGCTCACTCTGTGACGCAGCATGGCATGTTGGCGGCCATTGCTGAGGAGGTTAGCTCTTCACTCGAGCGGAAGATGTCTCTGGGAGCGCCTGCTCCAGTCTCGGTTCTTTACCGTATCATCGAGAGTACAGTCAGTACTTTCAATTCCTGCAGTCGGCCTGTAGGAGAGGGACATCATTTCTTCTGTCTCCGCATCTTCGCCTCTGTCCTCTCGACTGGACAGAGGGTAGAGAGAGTCCTTTGACCCGCCTCTTCGGGGTCACCCACGGTAGCAGTTAGCATCAGTTTCGTGGTCTGTTTGTTTTGGTTTGTTGTTGTTAGCCGGCTTAGTCTTCGCTTTGCGCAATTTTCTTTTGTTTTTCGAAATTGTAAGAGAAATATTTGTGTGAGACCTTTTCTCTGGTTAATTCCATCTTTAACCTGGCCATTCTAAATTATTTCCAAAATTCTTTCTCCTGTTTATGTGTCTGGTGATGCGGTAGTCGGTGGGAAGGAGAGAACCTGGTGATTCAGGGTTGGAACTTGCTTGTCTCGCTCGTCCGCCCCTGTCACATCGCCGGACTTTTATCCTTCGGCCACCGTCTGTTTGTGTGTGCAAGGAGAACGAGTTTTATGTTCACGAGCGTGCGTACGCATGATTTGTCGTTCGGATGCGTGGTTGGAGATTTGTGTTATTTTGAAATGTGTTTATAAAATGTGACAGTTATGCCATTGAATTACTATTTGCAAATGTGGTGGCAGTTATTAGCGATGGTCGCTGTGTTGATTTATTTCCTAAGGAAGGAAAACGTTAAGCGTGAGTGAGAGAAGGGTGAAGATGATTCATATTTGTTTTATAACCTGTTGATTTAATGCAGTCTTTTACCTGCATCGTGTGAGAAGACTTGATTCAATGGGTGTATTGTGTGCGTTTAACACACTTCCCCTCGCCCATCATGCGAGTGGCTGATAAGACTTGACAGCAATGGTCAGACGGTACTGACGGCAGGGTTCCAGTACCCTTCTTCCCTTCCTCCTTCCTTCTTCTTTCCCTCCTCTTCGACTCTCCTCCCAGCTACGTCCTCCCCCCCCCCCCCCTCCGGGGGCTTCACCTGGAGCACGATCTGGATGGTGCCACGTACTGGTCGAGGCCACGTTCTGGTTGAGACCTACGGACGGGATGGTGCCACACGCTGACGAGGCCACCGCCTTGGTCGGGACCGAGGGCTGGTAGAGACGCCGCCGTCTTGACTGCCGGCCTGGACCCCCGTCCAGGACCTCCAGTAACAGCTACGTCCCCCCCCCCCCCCCCCGCGTGACAACGCTCTTCACTGCCCGCTGGAAGTCGAGGGTGTCGGCTTTGAGCGACTCCCTGCGAGAACCACCCGGCTCGGAGCACCTAGTGCGACAGGGTGCTCCAGCAGACTCGACAGGGGCAGGGTGTGCACGCACTCCATGGTGTTAAGAAGGGTCAATGCTGGAAATATTTCCTTATAATTGGTATTTGTCATATGTGCTGGAATGCTGTAAGTGTGATCATGTGCGTCGTAATGGCGAAATACTTATTTATAATCGTGCATGTTGTGTGGGTGTGGGAGTGCTTGATTGTGATTGTGTATGTTGTGTGCGTTGGAGTGCTTGATCGTGATTGTGCATGTTGTGTGCGTTGGGAGTGCTTGATCGTGATTGTGCATGTTGTGTGCGTTGGAGTGCTTTATTGTGATCGTGCATGGTGCGTGTGTTGGAATGTTTTATTTTGCTGGTGTGAATAAATGGGGTGTTTGTATCGTAATCTTTATTGTGTGGCCTCTTGCGGAGCGTGTGAGGTCAGTCACTCCCTTCACTCCCACCTAGACCGATCCTGTCAGGGCAGACCTCCAGGGGTCGGTCGTGACAATTGTGGGGGCTCGTCCGGGATGTGAAGGGCTCTGGCTGTCTCTCTCTCGTTTCGCAGATACCTGTTTAGTTTTGTCTGTTTTGTATATGTTTTAGTCAGTTTGTCGTGTTTGTTTGTGGGTGGTTGGCTGGGTGACTCTAGTGTGAAGGGAGTCTTTTTGTGGCCTGAGGGAACATCCGGCGTGACTCGGGAGTCGGGGTGAGACCAAGGGGAGTCGACCGCGTCCAGACCTCCTTCCGCCGGGTACCTCACGCAGGTACGGCCGTAAGTCTTGCCCTTCTGTTGCCGCTCAGTCTTCCATTCCTGTTTTGTATTAGCCAGTTCTTGTTTTTTTTTCTCTACCGGGTTGTTGAGTACAGGGGTTGTATCGGACGCTAGTGTTTTTTTTTTTCCTCTCTTCCGGATCCCGTCTGCTAGGTTTTTGTTTTGTTTTTTTTTTCGGCCAGCCCCACCGCACTGTTGCTCGTGCTGTAGAGCGCGGTGTTGCCAGAGTGGGGGCAGCCGGACATAGTTTTTGTTTTGTTTTTTTTCGGTGAGCCCCACCGCACTGTTGCTCGTGCTGTAGAGCGCGGTGTTGCCAGAGTGGGAGCAGCCGGAACTTGTCCGCACACACGCACACACACACATACACACATATACACACGCCCCTAAAATATTTGTTTTTTTTTCTCTAGTGGAATTGTTTTTCCCCTGTATTTGGAAAACTGTAGGATAGTGTTGTCATGGCGACGTCCGGCGCTGTGGTATGGCGACGCGGGCGTCGAAGAAGAAGGGTATTCAAATGTTACTGTAGTCCCTACTATTAGTACCAGTACTTCGACTACGGTAACTTCTACCTATTCCAGTGCTGTAGCAGGTAGTCCAGTGAGTACTTTACTACCTCTTCGCTGGGGGGTCTCCCTGTCGAGACCCGACTGGCACTTCCGCTCGGAAGCGTCCAGAGTATAGCGAAGCAACTGTGGGCTTCTGTGAGTCGCAGAGACCGAAACCTCTCCTCTCCAGGCTTCCCCTCGTAAGGGGCATGCCCCAGAAGACTTTCCTTATGGGAAAGTCGAGACCCAAGGGACGGGTCAGACGGATCATCCTCCCGGGTCGGGAGTGGTGAACCCCGCTCAGGATATCACCTCTGTCCTTCTGTTTCTGGAGCGGCAGCGTAGTGAAGAGGCTGCTAGGCAGGAAGCTCTGCGTAGGGAAGAGGTTGCTAGGCAGAAGCTCTTCGTAGGGAAGAGGCAAAGCTCCGTCGGGAAGAGTTGGAAGAGCGTAGAGAGGAGGCCGCTAGACAGGAGGCTCTGCGCAGAGAGGAGACTGAACAGACAGGAGATTATGCATAGGGAGGAGGCTATGCTGCGCAGAGAAGAGGCTGCCCGACAGGAGGCCCTTCGTAAGGAAGAGGCTGCTCAGCGTAGGGAAGAGGCTGCCAGACAGGAGCTCAGCGTAGAGAGGAGGCGCCAGACAGGAGGCTCAGCGTAGAGAGGAGGCTGCCAGACAGGAGGATCAGCGTAGGGAAGAGGCTGATCAGCGTAGGGAGGAGGCTGCCCTCCGTAGGAAGAACTAGAGCAGATGGAGGCTCTGCGTAGGAGGAGATGGAACAACTTCTTTCGCGGTCTCCCGCATCTGTAAGTCAGGGGGTTAATCACCAGGCAGGTGATAGAGTTAGAGGCCCAAAGTTAAAGCTTCCAGAGTTCAGACCTAGTGAGGACATTGATATGTTCTTAGAGCATTCGACAAGGTTGCTTGTTCATACCAATTGTCTGAGGAGCAAAAGGCTATGCACCTTTTTTCTGGATTATCTGGTGCTGCGAGGGAGTGTGTGCTCACTCTAAGTGAAGGTGCGTCTTATGCAGACATGCAGTTGGCGCTGCGTAAGCGTTTCCACCTTACCCCAGAGACCTACAGGAGGAAGTTTAGGTCCATGAAGAAGAATAATGATGAGACCTTCGTGCAGTTTGGTGATAGGCTGCGCAAGACGCTAGGGTACTGGCGTCAGTTAGCTAAGTTTGGAGCTGGAGGATCTGATCCTCATTGAACAGCTCACCAACACTGTGTCCCCAGAGTTGAGGATCCGGATAGGCGAGACAGCACCTCAGGATTTCGCGGCTGCGATTCACACAGCTGAGGTGTTTGCTGAAGCTCGCAGGGCTTATGGGCATCGCCCAGATACGGAGAGGAAGCCCTCCACAGGATTTAGTAGCAATAAGGTGCCGACAACTGCTAGTGGGGTGAACAAGGCAGGCAGTTCATCGGGGATTTCAGCGCCCCGACTGTGTTTTCTTTGTGGTCGTCCTGGCCACATTAGGAAAGATTGTCCTAAAGCCGCTGGTAGTCGTGGGGCTGGTCCTTTCCAACGCCCTCGTGCCTCAGCTAACGTGGGTTCCATCCCAGCTTCTGGTGATTCAGAGTGCCCAGTGTTTCTCTCTGTTGTGGGTTCCTCCTTGGTCGACACCATCAGGGATTCGGGAGCATCAACGATCTTTGTGGATAAGAATTGGTTTCCCCTGAGGCCCGGCGGGGCGCTAGTTATGATGTGTGCGGGTTGGAGGCTGTTTTACCTCCACCCGTCCTTCTGTACTTATTCCTATCTCCACCCCCTACTTCTGTGGCGAAGTATGGGCCATTGCGGTGGAGCGACCTATGTATTCCCTTCTCATAGGGAATACTGTCACCTTTGCTGACGGACGCAGTCATCCGTGTCTACGGATCTGCCCGTACAGGCGTGTGTGGGAGTCACCACACGCGCCAAAGCTAAGAAGCAGGAACAGGAATTGCGTCCCGTTCTCCAGCCGATCTCTGACGAGGTTCTGGCCAGGGCCGATCCTGCTACCATGGTCCGTCTTCAGGCCAGGGACTTGGATGTCCAACGCCTGCGACAACTGGTAGGTCGTCCTGCTCAGTCTGCCCGACACGCCAAGGTGAGCTTCAAGCTCCACAAGGGGATCCTTTTTAGGGTTTTTACCCAGGCAGATCGTGTGGCCAAGCAGCTCGTGGTTCCCCAAAGCCTGAAGAGTCTGTCCTCCGGCAGGCCCACGATTCCCCCATGGCAGGTCATATGGGCTCCAAGCGGACTCTCGAGCGAGTTAGGCAGGATTTCTTCTGGCCAGGGATGAACTCACAAGTTAGGCAGTACTGCCGCAGTTGCGATACCTGCCAACGGACAACGCCTAAGGGGCGCTTGAGGCGTGTTCCCCTAGGGTCAGTGCCACTGGTTGGGGAGGCATTCAGCAAGGTTGGGGTTGACCTGGTGGGACCCATTAATCCTCATCCGATCGCGGTCACCGCTACACACTTCGGTAGTGGTAGAATCTGCGAGTCGATACCCAGAGGCTGCCCCGCTTAGGACTATCGATACCCCTACTGTTGATGAATCTCTCAGGCAGATTTGGACGCGCACTGGCGTGCCAAAGAAGAAGTACGGCCGTGAGTTTGTGCTGGAGAGCGATCATCATCCTCTCCAGTACCTGGACCGGATCCGGCCAGTCAGTCGTCGACTCATGGGTTGGGCAGTGGAGCTGCAGAGTCATGCGTTCACTTTCCGTCATATCAAGGGTTCCTGTAATACGGATGCTGACTATCTTAGCCGAGCTCCGTAGTCAGCGCATTGGAAAATCGGTCAGAGGGACACTTCCCCTCAACCAGGTTTTATCCCCTTTGTCTCTGTATTAGGTGTAGTGACAGTTTTCACTTCAGTGATGTTAACGGTATGAATCACCAATGTTCGGATTGTTACTTTCATGGTTGGAAGGTTTGCTTAGTTTGTTTGATAAATGTAGTATTATGTATTTCCCTGTGTGATTCTATCGTGGAATGTTTGTATTGGATTCATCGTACTCTGTCGATCACAGAGAGTTGGGTTCGTCCCATTGTTGTGAAGTTGCACATGCGACAAGGTTCAAAGGAGCACTGTATCTCAGAGAAACAGATGCTTTTAGAAGGGGGGTTTGTCACGAGTTTGTCACGAGGCCTACACGTTCGACCCACCTAGGGTGGCGGAATTACTTATTTGTTTATTGTCGTTGCTGTTGTCGTGTACCCCGTCCCTTAGTGTGGCTTGGGTGCGGTTGCACCTTGGTATAGTTCAGCTCAACTCGGTTTGCTTTCTCTCTCTCTCTCTCTAATTCCACCGCCCGTGCTATTCATCCTGCAAGTTCACGGGTGGCCGTACCTTTCTCTCGAACTTTCTGTCTATCGGCCTCTCGCCTGTCTTTTTACCTGTCGCACGTGCTTCGTTTCTTTTAGTTTGAAGTATGCTCACTCTGTGACGCAGCATGGCATGTTGGCGGCCATTGCTGAGGGAGGTTAGCTCTTCACTCGAGCGGAAGATGTCTCTGGGAGCGCCTGCTCCAGTCTCGGTTCTTTACCGTATCATCGAGAGTACAGTCAGTACTTTCAATTCCTGCAGTCGGCCTGTAGGAGAGGGACATCATTTCTTCTGTCTCCGCATCTTCGCCTCTGCCTCTCGACTGGACAGAGGGTAGAGAGAGTCCTTTGACCCGCCTCTTCGGGGTCACCCACGGGTAGCTGGTAAGCATCAGTTTTCGTGGTCTGTTTGTTTTGGTTTGTTGTTGTTAGCCGGCTTAGTCTTCGCTTTTGCGCAATTTTCTTTTGTTTTCGAAATTGTAAGAGAAATATTGTGTGAGACCTTTTCTCTGGTTAATTCCATCTTTAACCTGGCCATTCTAAATTATTTCCAAAATTCTTTCTCCTGTTTATGTGTCTGGTGATGCGGTAGTCGGTGGGAAGGGAGAGAACCTGGTGATTCAGGGTTGGAACTTGCTTGGTCTCGCTCGTCGCCCTGTCACATTCGCCGGACTTTTATCCTTCGGCCACCGTCTGTTTGTGTGTGCAAGGAAACGAGTTTTATGTTCACGAGCGTGCGTACGCATGATTTGTCGTTCGGATGCGTGTTGGAGATTTGTGTTATTTTGAAATGTGTTTATAAATGTGACAGTTATGCCATTGAATTACTATTTGCAAATGTGGTGGCAGTTATTAAGCGATGGTCGCTGTGTTGATTATTTCCTAAGGAAGGAAAACGTTAAGCGTGAGTGAGAGAAGGGTGAAGATGATTCATATTTGTTTTATAACCTGTTGATTTAATGCAGTCTTTACCTGCATCGTGTGAGAAGACTTGATTCAATGGGTGTATTGTGTGCGTTTTAACACACTTCCCCTCGCCCATCATGCGAGTGGCTGATAAGACTTGACAGCAATGGTCAGACGGTACTGACGGCAGGGTTCCAGTACCCTTCTTCCTTCCTCCTTCCTTCTTCTTTCCCTCCTCTTCGACTCTCCTCCCAGCTACGTCCTCCCCCCCCCCCCTCCCGGGGGCTTCACCTGGAGCACGATCTGGAGGTGCCACGTACTGTCGAGGCCACGTTCTGGTTGAGACCACGACGGATGGTGCCACACGCTGATCGAGGCCACGCCTTGGTCGGGACCGAGGGCTGGTAGAGACGCCGCCGTCTGACTGGCCGGCCTGGACCCCCGTCCAGGACCTCCAGTAACAGCTACGTCCCCCCCCCCCCCCCCCCCCCCGGACATCCCCTTCACTGCCCGCTTGGAAGTCGAGGGTGACGGCTTTGAGCGACTCCCTGCGACAACCACCCCGGCTCGGAGCACCTAGTGCGACAGGTGCTCCCAGCAGACTCGACAGGGGCAGGGTGTGCACGCACTCCATGGTGTTAAGAAGGGCAATGCGGAAATATTTCCTTATAATTGTGTATTTGTCATATGTGCTGGATGCTGTAAGTGTGATCATGTGCGTCGATGGCGAATACTATTTATAATCGTGCATGTTGTGTGGGTGTGGGAGTGCTTGATTGATGATTGTGTATTTGTGTGCGTTGGAGTGCTGATCGTGATTGTGCATGTTGTGTGCGTGGAGTGCTTGATCGTGATTGTGCATGTTGTGTGCGTTGGAGTGCTTTATTGTGATCGTGCATGGTGCGTGTGTTGAATGTTTATTTTGCTGGTGTGATAAATGGGGTGTTTATCGTAATCTTTATTTGTGGTCTCTTGCGGAGCGTGGAGGTCAGTCACTCCCTTCACTCCCACCTAGACCGATCCTGTCAGGGCAGACCTCCAGGGGTCGGTCGTGACACACTGTCCTGTAAATGACCTCTGCCTTTACAAAACCAACACTGCATGTCTTTCACAGACTTGCTCTTTCTTAACAAACTTACATCTATCAGACACAGCCGGTGTTTCAATGTCCACTTTTGTGGACGCTGGCTGTACCCTTGACCTCAGCTGACAAACCACCTTGAATATTCACGGCGCTCTTCTCCCCTAACTCCATTGCTGTAGCCATCTCTAGCGCCTTGTCAAATGTTACATCCATCTCAGCAAGCAGCGCCTCTGTATGCGGTCATTGTGTATGCCACAGACCAACCTATCACGTAGCATATTATTTAATGATGCACCACAGTTGCAATCTTTCGACAAATGACGTAACTGCGTGACGAACGTTGACACACGATCATGATTCTGATGTACACGCTTGTGGAACTTGCATCTTTGCACTGTTTCTGATGGTTTGGGCTGCAATAATTTTGAACAGCTCTTCCAGTTGAACAAATGTTTTATCACCGGGTTTGTCGGGTGAAAACAGATTACACATCACTTTATATATAGCCCCACCACAAGCACTTAACAGAATGGCTCGTTTCTTGTCAGCACTGTCAATGTCATTTGCCACAAAGTAATGTTCCATTCTCTCGATGTACTGACCCAA
Source organism: Conus ventricosus (assembly GCA_018398815.1). NCBI lineage: Eukaryota > Metazoa > Mollusca > Gastropoda > Neogastropoda > Conidae > Conus > Conus ventricosus. The sequence goes on from JAFLJL010005338.1 coordinate 10,957, forward strand.
ATCTTATGCCCCCTCTAGGTCAAAGTCATTCAGTCTTCCAACAGATCCCATCCTCGACATCAAAAATGAAGTAGCACAAGTGAACAAGAATATCCTAAAGAGAAACATCCACGACTCTAGAGTCAACTGTTTAATTCTCCAACGTGTTGCAGAGTGCATGCCCTTGTATCCATTGATAAATATGCGTATATTTAGCCGAAATCTACTTCAATCTATTCAGAACTTCCACAGGCGCAGCGTTAGGTTCTTTACTTTCTTGATTTTGTTAGTGCTATGATGGCCAATGGTGTATGAAAACTACAGTTTATTTGACGTGCACATATCCATTTTATAACAGATTGTGCTGCTAGTATTAACAGCTATTATTCATGTTCCCCACTTCGCTACTTCAGGTGTGAGATCTCAGAAGTTTATTTCTTTGTTTCCACTTTATTTACAGTATTAGTTTTCCACTGAAACTGGTGACAGCCCTGATGTGGCCCTTTGCGGTCGGCTGGGCTATAAGCAACATTATAAAAATTTTAAAAAAATATTCCACAGAAACTGATATATACACTATCGCCCCCTGATTGTGTCTTGTTTAAGAATGACTGCAAAACAAAACACTACCAAACTTCAATCTGTCACACATTTATTTACAAAATACTTGGTAAAACCCTTCGTCTGCCTTATTCATTCATCATTACTAAACAATATTAATACAATATCACTTCTGGTATCAAGACCATTCTAACAAATTTGGATGGCATGGCCTTCAGCAGTATGTAGATAGTAAGACCAAAGTCGTGAAGAAATAATTCGCTTTTTTTTTTTTAACGGGCCTGGCTAGCTGGATTTCACTGCCCCCTCCCCTCCCTCTCTCTGATTCCCAGCCTATACAGTACTACAAAAATCAGTCTGATGATTGTGGGTGCTTTACGAATGAAATAGAAAAGAACGAATAGGGGGAGAAAAAAAAAATCTTCGCACTCGACGAACCACCCACCGTGTCTAATGGTTGAGTTTTACGTCATACATAGGGAAAGCTTTTAAAGACATTTTGTTCTTTCACGGTAGTCCTGATACCCAACGTGTGGGAATTTGTGCTTTATATGTGACTGTAGACTGGAAACTGTAGTTGGCCAGTTTGAGCCAAGTTGTTTACCTTAGTTTAATCTCTTCGGTAAGAGTTGCAAGCGAAAATTAAAAGAGCTTCATCTTCAAATCTTCAAATCAATCGCCACGTCGTCTCCATAGACTTTAAGTGACTCGGGTGTGCGCATTTTAAAAAAAAGTCCTACTTTCCTTTTTAAAAGACAGCGTTCATGCCACAACCCCTCCCCACCCCCTTAACTTACCTACCAGCTAGCCTTAAAAAAAATATTTAAAAAACTAAGTGTGGAGCTGCAGGTAGGCTGCCCACGTTCGCCTTTTCAAGAGGGGTTACCCGGCTCCCTATCCTGCCCCAGAACAAGCATTAGGCTAGTCCAGGCCCGCCAACCATACACACACACTTCCACACGACAACACATACAATGGCTGTATTTTAAAAGTAAAGTTTGCTGAGCTCCTTCCTGAAATTTGCCAGAGAGGGGCCTCGGCTGCAGCTGCCGTAGAGAATTCCAAACTGGAATGGTGCGGTGAAGAAGCTATACTTCAGAACATCGGTTTTTGATTTAAGGTGGCGGATTTTCTTGGAGTGGTTGGCTCTTGTTCTGGCGGATGCTGGTGTCAGGTACTCCACTGGGGGAATGTCCACAAGGTTGTTCACAGACTTGTAGAACATTGTTTAGTTGGGCTTTCGTCCTCCTGGACTCCAGGATTCCCATTTGAGGTCAGTGAGCAGACCAGTAACGCTACGGGTTGTAATCATAGCGGTTGGTGACGTATCTGGCTGCTCTCCTCTGTACTGCTTCCATCTGTTTAGCTTTGTCTGCGGTGTACGGATTCCATACTGTACTGAAGTATTCGAGGTGGGGGCGAACTAGGGTCTTGTAGGCATTGGTCTTGGTTGCCTGGTTCGCTACCCTCAGGTTCCGCCTCAGGAATCCTATCATGCTGCTGGCCTTTTTGGTGGAGCGGTTGATATGGCTGGTCCCCGCTTAGATCTCTCGAGATATTAACTCCCAGGTATTTCGATTCAGTTGTTCGTTCCAGCTGTGACCTTTCAGTTTATACCTAAATATGATGGGGTCCCTGGATCTGTCAGTCAAGAGTGTATTGCATACAGAAATTGAGATACCTTGGAGTGAACTGTAAACGTTTTAAAAGCATTCTACAGAAGCAATATTGAATCTGTGATCACTTTTCATTTTAGTGTGGTATGGTGGATTAAATGTGAAAAACAAATGCTTGCTGGAAAAGATCGTGAAACGGTGTGTAAGATTATTGGTGTTAAGCACAAAGTTTAGGAGAAATGTTGAAATAAAGTGCCTAAGAAAGCTCAGAAGATTGTATGTGATGAAACCCATCCTCTGTTCCCCTTTTATGAAAAGATGCCTTCAGATAGACGATTCCGGCAACTGAAATGTGAAACCAACAGACTGAATCGTAGTTTCTTGCCTATTTTAATCCGTTCATTGAATAATCACTGACCTGACCATCCTGAGTAAATGTTTAATGCAGTCGTTATAAAGATAGAGGAGAGGGTGAGGCGAGACTTGGATAGAGAGAGAAGGGGTTGGGATGGGGGGGGGGGGGGGGGGAAGAATGAGAGTGTAGATGTTTTGGGGAGGGGATGATAATCAAGTGACAATGATTTTTAAAATACCTCAGTTCTCATCCCGTGTAGAATGTGTGTGTGTGTGTGTGTTGTGTGTGTGTGTGGGTGTGTGTGTGGTGTGTGTGGTGTGTGTGCGTGGTGTGGTGTGCGTGTGTGTGTGTGTGTGTGGTGTGTGTGTGTGTGTGTGTGGTGTGTGGTGTGCCCCTTTTTACTGTTTATTTAGCGTACAGCTGTTTTATAAATTGACTGGATGTAAAATGGAGTGTATGTTGGGTAGAGTTATGATAGTTTATTTAGTTTTAATGTTTAAGGGATTG
>JAFLJL010005339.1:0-14693 GCA_018398815.1 Conus ventricosus
ACGGGTCAACATGGCCACTGTCAACGTCTGATCCACTCCATGCCCGCCAGATGTCAGGCGTTATCAACGCTCGGGGGACACACTCGTTACTGACCCTCTCCGTGACACTCATGACACGTACACTTTTTGCTTCTGCCAACAAAAAACATAAAGCCAGAACTCAATGGTTGCATTAATCATTCAATGGTTGCAATTATGTCAACAACATGAGAGTACATTGAAGGACCATCGTTTGCGTCTTTGTGCTCAGTACAGAAAAATTTAAGAATATAAGCATGTTCTTGCAGAGAAAAAAGAGAACACAAAGAAAAGTTCTTAACGCCTTCACTCAAGTTCTAAAGAACCAGCATTTTAGAAAACGGTCACACTTTACAAAGAAGATCATACAAAACATTACCCAGATTTGTGTATAAACATTTAAGATTTGTTTTCTCCAGTATGATCCCATTTTGGAGAAACCACGTGACGTGGATACAAATGATGAGGTTCTGTAGTGATTGAAATCCAGATTGTGATATTACAGAAGACGAAATACTTGTCACCCTTAGAGATTTGAAAAATAACAAAGATCCTGGACCAGATGGTTTGATAAACGAAATTTCATAAATATTCTAGTTCGTACGTAGCAGTATTTCTTGTTAAATACCTTAATAAACGTTTTGAATTGGAGTTTTTCCAGATGAATGGACAGAATCTGTAATCCATACCTTGAATAAAGAAGGGGATATTGATTGCCTCAACAACTACAGAGACATTTCTTTGTTAAACGTATGTAGTAAGATTTACAGCTACATTTTGAATAAACGTCTCACTGCATGGGCAGAGGACAATGATATTGTACATGATGCGCAGGCTGGATTTCGTCGCAAAATACAGTACAATCGACATGTTTTCACTCTTTTAGCTTTAGTACAGAAGCAACTTCTTTGCCATTGTAAACTTTGTCGCATTCATTGAAATTTAAAAAGGCCTTCGATTAGCAGATATAAATTACTTGTGGACAGTCCTTAAGAAACATGGAATTAATGGTAGAATGTACAGAGCAATCAAGAGCATGTACAGTGTTGTGAAAGCTAGAGTTTAAAAGTACGTAGTGATTTGACAGACCGTTTTTATGTCCTCTTGGAGTAAAACAAGGTGAAATATGTAGTCCTATTCTGTTCTCTTTTTCTGATCAATGAATTGGCTAATGATGTCCAAACTTTAGGAAAAAATAGCCTCAAGTTGTCCCAGATGACATTTTGGAAATCTTTAGACTTCTTTTCGCTGATGATGTAATTCTTTGTCTCATTCTGTGACTGGCCTTCAGCAATAACTTAATATTTTGAAAAATACAGCTAGCAGACTTTGTCTTCAAGTGAATTTTTGACAAATCTAAAATAGTTATTTTTAGAAATGGTGGATACAATTTTATCAAAAGATTAATGGTTTATGGCGATAGAAAGATTTAGATTGTCAACAGCTGTAAATACCTCGGTTTATTTTTTACTACCGGCCTGACATTTTCATACGCTTTGGAAGACATGGCTCTTAAAGCTAACAAGGGTGCTCTTTGCATTTAAAAACTGCTGTGGACAGTTGGTGACCAATCTCCTTCATTGTTTCTTAAGCTATTTGACTGTCCCGATCCAACCAATGCTCACTTACGCTTCTGAAGTATGGGGTCTTACGGCGGACACACATTATTGAAAGGGTGCATATGTTTGCGCTTATGAGATTCCTGAACGTCAGTATCAGGACGCCTAATGCCCTGATTTATGCTGAAACTGGGAGGTATACCCTTTACATATGTACTAAAACCAAATGTCTAAAATTTTGGCTTAAATTAGTAACAATGCCTGAAGGTCGGCACTGTTACAGGGCCTCTAAAATGTTAATAAATCTTCGTTGTAAAGACAAGAATAACTGGGTTTGTAATGTTTTCTTACTTTGTACCGCTAAGGATACGGCCACGTTTGCGTGAAAATCAAGGAGTCCACATATTAAAGTTTTTTCTTACTGAATCAAACCGAGATTAATGGATATGTTTCAGCCGTACTGGAATTGTGACAATACAGGAGAACGATTCTCATTTTATACATCTTGCAAGTTCAGTTCCAAGTCTTGGCCGCAAGGCTGTGTTTAACATAAAGAAAATGCTGATAGAAAAACCCCCCATACGTTTCAGACTAGTAGTGTCACCATTGAAGAGTCATAAATATCGTTAAACTGCCCGTTGCACCTGAAACAACTTGTGCCCTTTTTTGTAAAGATTTCCAGAATCTGACTACACTTTTACCAGCACCTTGCGAGTCCAAAATATGCGACAACAAGAAAAATACTATACCCCGGCAAATTTTTCGCGCAACCATCAGCGTTTACAATGACCCTTTTAATTGCGAGTAGAGAAAATTGCAAAGTAGTTGGTTGGAACCCAATTTGAATCTTTTGAAAAAGAATTTGTTGATATGGAACAATCTCTAAATAATTAATACTGAATATAACATATAAAATAGTGTAAAACCTATTCATCATATGCTGAAAGGAACAAATGATGCCCAGCAACAAACTTTTTTTTAATCGGCACCGGAACAACATAACGTCAACATAAAACAATCGAAATTCTAATATGTTTCTTTTTCATAAATTCAAAAACACACACCATCATAAATATTCTCATATTGGCAATATTATGGTAACCTATACGATTTGCAAATGCATGCGTGCTATTTGTGTGTGAATATAGCACGTTACATGTGTTAGTCAACGAAATTGTGCATCAGATTAATGTTGTCCGGATTTTGCGTAACACACAAAACACACACACACACACACACACACACACACACACAACACAATATATATATATGGCCATAGTTCATTAAATGATAACTTAGATCTGATTCAGAGTTCGCTCTCACTCTCATCACACTTTCACTCTCCTTCCTCTCTCTCTACCCAAACGTCATCTCATCTCCACACTCTCTCGTCCCTCACTCACTCACGTCACTCTCGTCTCTTCTCTCTCTCTCTCTCTCTCACTCTTTCCCAGAGTCATGGAGCTAAATGGACCTAGTGAAGAGACTGCCGCAAAAAATGTATTCCCTTCAAAATGTTGTTTGCGACATTTCCGGAATGGGCAATATGCCATCGAATGGTCCAAGACAGTATTCTTGAAAAGAGTGATGCACTGAAACAAAATGCTAACTTGAAAGAGTGTTGTTGTTGCAACAATCAATGCACACCAACAGAAAAACTCTACTGAGTCAGTAAAATAAAACGTGTAACAGCACATCATCGTAGCCATCATCATCATCATCACCAATATCAACATCATCATTCACATCATCATCAACTTCATCACCACCATAATCATCTCTATAGTAGTAGTAGTAGTAGGTCATCATCAGCAGCATAGTAGTAGTAGTAGTAGTATTGTAGTAAGTAGTAAGTAGTAGTATAGTCGTAGTAGCAGCATCAATCAGTAGAAGTATGTTGTAGTAGGTTTTACAGAAGTAGTATAAGCAGCAGCATCAACAGCAGTTTTTCAGATTGTGCCAAAAGGCCTTCTTAAAAACTGACCGAGGTCATATTAGTGCAAACCGTAATGTACCTGGGTTAAAGACAATGTAAGGCGTTGGGGGGAGGGAGTGTGGGTAGAAAGAGTGATCGGTTCCATTTCGTAGACAGAGACGTCAGTCATCAAGAGTACCAAAGTGAAAGGAACTGGGGTCAACTGGCGCCCTTTACAGAGAGGTGCTTGTGTAGGCGCACGTGGTCCTCTCCTTCCTGCAGGTGCGGACATAACAATTATGTGATGCATCACGGATCACCAGAACAACATGACACGGGACCCCTATCTGTACCTGACTATTTCCTGATCATAGAGATGATAGACTTGTACAGCCAAGGACAGATCACCTCATGCAATGCTTTGTCATCCGGCTCAAGTACAGCCGTTTTAGTACGGGTGCCTGCTAATGGCAATACGTCCAACATCTGTTCGCTTGTTTAAGGTACTGTTTCCTGGGTAAAGACACGATGTGTCTATGGCGTTATTGAAAGTTGTGGTGTGTGTGTGTGGATTGTTGTGTGTGGTTGTGTGTTGTGTGTGTTAGGAGTGTTGGTGTGTGTGTGTGTTGTGTTGTATGTGTGTGTGTGTGCTTGCGTGCTTTGCGAGCTGTGCGTGCGTAAGTTGTGTTTATGTTATATGTGGTGTAAGAAGAGAGACAGAGGAGAGAGAGAGAGAGAGAGAAATAGAGAGAGAAAGGAGAGAGAGAGAGAGGAGAGAGAGAGAGTGTGTGTGTTGTGAGTGTGTGTGATGTGTGTGTGGTGTGTGTGTGTGTGTGTGTAGTGAGGGCACGGAGGTGCGGGTAGTATTTGACCTATTACTTGCAGGAAAGTCATAAGTTTACAATGTCATATAAGTAATAACTTTTCACCGCCCCAAAAGGGATTCTCGGAGGGGATTCTCCACTCGGAAAGTGTTGTTTGCTCATGCCGGAAGTAGCGGCAGGAGTGGCGCCGGCAGGTGTGCGCAGGTTGGAGTGCGATGGCGGAAAGTCGTGGAGGGGGCAAGGTCACGGAGTGTTGGGTGAGACACGATCGATCGATAAATGTTGACGTCAGTGCTAGAAAAAAAATCTTATTTATTTAGTCTTATTGTTTGGTGGTGTGGTTGACCGCTGACGTAGTGGGTTAAAAATAGATTGGGTGTTTAGTGTTGCTCTGCGCGCGTGCGGATCTATTTGTTGTCGAGCGCCGTTGGGTTTTTATTTAATAAAATGACTGGGGTGTTTTCCTCGATGGCCCCGCATGGGTGTCCGCTGACGTCTTCGTTAAATAAAAAGAGATTAGCGGCGATGACAGTGATTACACACATTTTTTTCTTGTCCCACGGCACACCCGTTCGCGCCCCCCCCCCCAATACCACTCACCTTTCTGACATCCTGATGAGCGTTTTACAGATTTATTTACTGATTGATGAGCAATGATTCCAACAAGTCCCGTTTACTGTACCTCGTTCCTTCGGTGTTGATAGGCATAGCCAATGAGACATATCAAAACAGGAGGCCATTAAAGAAGAACGACGCTCTCTGATCGATGACCAACCATTTGTGTGATTGCCCTTTAATTTCACACAGTAAATTAAAAAAACTAAACAAAGAAACAGATCACAGACACAAACAAAGACAAACAAACAGAAACTACAGACATAAAAACACACCCCAGAGGGTGGGGTGTGGCAGGCGGGGGTGAGGCGGCGGTGTTGGTCGGGTAGTGAAGGGGTGTGGGTGATGGGGCGGTTTTGGTGGTGGTGGTGGTGGTGGGCGGCAGTGTTGGTCGGGTGGGCTCACCATCGTACAACGGGAACAAGAATAATGTCGGAATAATCCATGGATGAAGTGAAAAAAAAATGTGGATGTGGTAGTACTAACGCAGAAGAGAAAAGGGGAAGAGAGAAGAGAAGAGAGAAGAGAGAGAGAGAGAGAAAAGGAGAGAAGACAGAAAAGAGAGACAGAGAGAGACAGACAAAAAAAAAGTACTTACGAATGAGAGTGTGGCCGAAAAAGCTGTGATTGGGTTGGGGGGGGCTGTTGCTTTTGAGAGGTATTTGAACACGCGCCAAGGCGAAGGAGGCGTGTCAAAAAAAAGAACAAAGAGCTTAGGGGGGGGTCTTTAAACAATACTACAGAAAAAAAAACGCGTGGGGTTTGGGTATTTGAAACACGCCCAAGGGTCAAAGGGGAGGCGTGTCAGAAACAAAGAAAAAAGCTTGGGGCTGGGGTCTTTAACAATACTACAGAACAAAAGACGCGTGGGGTGGGGGGGCGGCGGTTTTTATAGCCCGAGGAGCAGTTGGAACAAGGGACAAAGGAGACATTTACCTCAGAGGGGGGAAGAACAACAGAAGCGGATTGAGGGGGCAGAGCATTCCCTGCAAAAAGACAGGGTTCTTATCTTGCATCAGACCACAGAGACTGTCGCTGAATCACTGCCTATCCAGCCCCGTTCCCTTTCGCAAACGAAACCATGAACCGATAACGTTACGCGAGTGCCAAAAAAAACATGCTGCACAAAAGAAAAGATCCCAACTTCAGCTTCCCCCTTTTACCGCCCTGAGTGTCCTGCTGTTTTTCCCAACAGAAAACCGCAACGCCATGCCCGGCTCAACACGAACGACTGATCAGTCATGGGCCCCCGGTTCTTTGGGTTTTTGGGTCGCAAAGACCACTGGACCAAACACATCGGACCCAGACAGTGGAAAACCCAAACACCGAGGAAGACGTGGGGTACACGCGCGGGAAGGAAGCGCAAAAGTGACAGTGATCTGTTTCTCATCCTTTTTTCCGTCCCGAAAAAAGATTAAAACACACAGCGTAAAAAAAACAGCGTTAGTCATTTACCCCGGATGTAAAAAGAGAGTATGACAAAAATTGGAACGCTATCAAACCCATAAGCGCCCTGGAAAGTTAAATCTGTCTACCTTTGTTTTGGAACCCTTCTAGATTCCCCCAAAAATGGGATGTCATTTGGATGTTTTCCAGAACAAAAAAACTTTTAAAAAAATTAATTTTTCTCATTTTTTCTTCTAGACATAAAGACAGGGGATCTGTCTTTCTTTCACGCCTCGTGAATAACCACAGGGCTTTAGACAACCTGGGCTCATCAATTCAAAAAAAATTTTTTTCGGGTCCTTTTTTTCTGATTTGGCGGATCATGACAGCTGGGACATTTCGAGAGAACGACCCAACCCGACCTGTTCGGGCCCATCATGTCACATCTTTCAATTGTACCCTCTACCTGTTTTTTCCCAGGGGTTTGGGCTGTGGACTCACCCTGACTACATTGCCCAATTTTTTTCTGAACACGCTGCAAAAAGAAAACACCAGGTTTTTTTTACAACGACGGATTTTGTTTCTTTCGTTGTCCGCTCTCCACCAAGGCCTTCTGTACACCCCTACAAAAAAAAAACCCAAAGGTCCCTTCAGCATGGGTGGGTGTAAGTCACCCACATACTTTTTCCGGCATTACTCTGTTAGATTTGGGACGGTTGAAGCATTTTTCAGACATTGATGTTTTTAAATTTTTTTGGATAAAAAAGCAAACACCCCCCTGCCTCGTTCCTTTCGTGCTTGATTACAAAAGCAGACCCCTTTAAAAGTGTTGGGTCAAACACCATTTTATGCACCTCATTGACATTGACAAGAGGCTTGCTAGCTTGTTCCAAATGTGGCAAACTCTGGCAACGTTGGGGAGCAAAACAAACAGGGAAACACGTCAAGGCAGCAGACTCAACCCTAAAAAGGGAGGGGGTCACACCCCCGGGAAATCGGTTTGCAGCAACCTGTCGTTATGGTTTTCTGTTGATTCGATTCTTTTTTCCTTTAAAGAGCTACTTTTGTTTGGAAGGTTTTTCGAGCAGATGCTTACCACAAACAAAAAAAGCACACCCCACACGACATACACGCTGACACTTCCCCTCTCTGCGCTGTCGCTTCCAGGTCCCGGGTTTGAAGAGCCTCGTTGTTTCGTGATGATGGGGACCCCCGAAATTTTGACACCTTTTGGTGAAGTTTTTAAACAGATTTCAAAACCTCCTTTTTCTTCTCCTGAACATTTTAAAGATGCGTTCGATACTTAGAAGCCTCTTTGATCCTTCGCAGGGGACGAGTCTGAAAACCCTCTAGCACTTCCTGCAGTTCCTTGAATGAAAAACTGGAAGAAAAACCTCCACGAACTGACCGTGGGGGGTTTTTAATTTTTAAAATAGACCTCAATGTCTAAAACCCCTTTTTGATTCAGGGGTTTATGAATGATGCATGAACAATGTAGGGGAAATTAGTCAGTCCAACCCAGACGGGTTTGATTTTGCTGAGGAGGGGGGGAAGAGGAAGAGGAAAAGGGGAGGGGGGAGGAGGGGAGAGGGGAGAAGACGAAGAAAGGCGAGGGGGGAAAGAAAAACAAAAAGTAAAAAAGCAAAACCCTTTAAATTTTTGGGGGAAAACGCCCCAAATCAATACATGTTATCGCCAGTCAGAAACTCAATTTTTGGACTTTTTGAAAACTTTTTTGGCCCGGTTTTTCAATAAAAATATCTAAAGCGTTGGGGGGGAGGAAAAAAAAGGGTACTTTTGTATGAGTAATGCCCAGTTTGGAAAAAACTAAAAGAAACCCTCTCCCACCTCACGCCCCCCTTTTTTAAGCAAATCAAAAAGAAAACATCACAGAGGAAAGTACGCCTTCGTAAACCCATGTGGGGAAAACCATATGACCATCTGCAAGATTCCTGGTGTGGTACAACAATAAGGTGGGGCCCCACGCACCCTTTTCAAGCCCAATTGACATGTATTCGGTTTGGGTTTTATCTTCAAAAAGATGGTATCTCTTTTCCAGGCACACTTTAAATACTTTTTCAAACCCTATCCATGGGTTTTTCTTTTCTCTCTTCAATGAAAAAACAAGAAGACCTAAAAAACGCTGTGCGTGACAATTTGCTGGGGGCCCCTCCATTACTTTCACAAAACACGAAAAAGACGAACATTCTTTCTGACTTCGGACAAACCTTTTCATGGGTCGAGGCTATGACCCCAAGCGTTTTAAAACCTGTGGGCTATCATGCAACCTCCCAAAAACCCCAACTGTTGAAATGGAAGGCTTTAAGCAAAGAACAGCGTGAGGTCAGCAAGTGAGAAAAGGGTTAGAGTGGATGGGCACACAAAAAACATGCAATACACACAGTTTAAGGGGAAAGAACATTTTTTGGGGCGCAGACACATCCGCATCGAGGGTTTGGGACCAAAAGCATAACACGAGTACCATTTCAGGGCTGTTTGTTTCACGGACATGACTGTCATCTCACTCGGGGGCAAACCATTACCTTGAAGGGAAAAAACCGCTCACGATCTCGAGAAAACACACACGCCCTTACCACAAACTTTTTGAGGTGTAAGTGACTGTGGTAAAATGTGGGAATGTCGTGGCAGGAAGAGAACCCGCACAAACCCAACACAACACTTCCTAAAACGCTTTTTCCCATCCTCAAACCGTTTTTCAGGGTTTTTCTTCATCACAGAAAAGGATTTTGAACGCGAAAAAATGACCTCTTTTTGGGTCTGATTGAAGTAAACATTTGTGTGCCCGACAGTCGAAAGAACACTTTTCTAAAACTTAAACCCTTTTTTTAAAAAAAGGACCGTTGGAAAAAAAAACTTTGGAAAAACAGGGGGAATACCCAAAAAAGCACAAACTCCTAGTCGACCACTCGCTTTTTGTTACAGCTTATGGAAAAAAAAAACCCTTTGGCCATCCTTTTACCAAAGGTATTGGAGCATGGATTAAAAAGCAACTCAAAAGATATGAGTAACACCCCAAACTGTGTTTTAGACAGTTTTGGCAAAACGATGTCTGATGCACGAAAAAGGGGGGACCTTGTTTTCACCCCAAACGCTTGGCTGAAAACGTTCAAGTTGCTCGGCAACAGCGCCTACGGCAAAACTTGACAAAATCGCCAAACACAGGGACATTCACACGCACAGCTGACCAATACCCCAAAATGGTGAATAAAGTCGGTTTTCTAACACTGACCGAGCTAGGGGGGGTTTGTAAGGTGGAACTGAGCAAGAAAAAAAACAACTGGGCACTCCCCTTTGCAGATTGGGTACTTTGCTACAGTACGCAAAACTGCGAATGCTAGAAACAATTACATTTTTTTGGACAATTCGTGGACAGGCCCCGACTTCAAATGTGGAGAGGATACAGACCCACTCTACATGGCGCTTTTTCGAGGTTTTTTTGGAAGTCATACAACCACTTTTCGCGAACTTTTACCGGAGATAATCAGGGTTTTCCAGCTGACGGTCAAAACACACAGGGTTGTTCCAACACACACGACAGTGGGGAAAGTGGGGGAACCCGGCAACCTGCTCTGACGTCTTGACCGTGAAATTACAAACGAACACCCGGGTTTGTTTCAAAAAAGAATACACAGGGAAATCGTTTGTGGGACGTGTTCAAAAACCTATTTTTGTTCCTGGCAAGAGAAAAACAAATTCGTTGCAAAAAGGACCAGCAAAAATCACAACACTCTCACCAAAGAGTTTATCAATGAGTGCTCATCCGGGAAATGTGGGGGTACAAACACTGGTTTCAAACAGACGGAAAAGTATGTTCATTACACCCAAAATCGCAAGTCCCTTTTCCCTTTTTCTACATTAAACGCCGTCGCTTCAAACGGAATCTCCCCCTTTCCAAAACCCCGTCTAGCATTCAGTGAAAGTCATGTTGGGAACGTTCCCCAAAGCTGTCTCCCCTGAAAAAATTTGATAGCTGTTTTTAAAACTCATTTTTCAAGTGATATGATGCTGTGGTTTCGTCTAAAAAATTTTGGGGGAAACATTCCCCCACCTCCTCGTTGGTGTTTTCCTGGGGGATTCTTAAAAATAGAGGCGATTAAAGCTAACGTTTTTAACTTTGTTCGTTTTTCTTGAGTGTCATAGTTTTTAAGGGTCAGCGGGCGGGAAAAAAATACTAACGCGTCTGTTTTATTTTACTTTTTGTTTTTTTTTTGTGGTGTTTTGTTTTGTTTTCCAGATGCGGGTTTAGTCACAGTACTACCCCAAAAGGGTTTGCAACAGCGAGCAAAAAGTATATGTGCCTATGAGAGTGGTTTTTTTCTATGTGTTTTAGGGGTGCTGAGACGAGTTAAAATAAATCAACACACACACACACACAACACACCACAACACACCCCACACCACACCACACACACACACAAACACCCACCGTAATTTAAGCCCCTCGGCTGGTGGTGGTGGTGGGGAATGGGGGTTGTGGCCAGAAAAACGAATAAGGGTGTGCTGCTGCGGGGGCGTTGTTGCTGCCCCCATAGTGATTTTCAAGGGGACTGGGGTGGTGGTGGTGGTGGTGGGGTGGTGGTTCCTAGTGAAAGGTAGTTGGTAGTGGTGGTGGTTGACTAGTGATGGAATGGTAGTGGGGTTAGTGTTGTCGTTGTTTTTCTTCTTGTTTTGCTTTTTGTTGTTGTTCTTGTTGTTGTTGTTCTTTTTGTTTCGCCTCTTTTTTTTTCTTCCCCTTCTTTTTCTTTTCTTCCCCCCCTATTTAATTTAAAAAAGATTTCTTTTTTTTGTGCCTTTCTTTTTGTGCCCCTCCCCTCTTCTTTGCCTCCTCCTCCTCCTCCTCACTTTTTAAAATTGGGGTTTCTTACTTCCCCACCCGTATGTTTAAAATACCTCCCCCTTCCTCTTCCCCCCCCCAAACGTTGATGTCTTCTTCTCTACCGCACAGGCTCCTGTTTTTTTCCATCAGGGGGGAGTCATTTCTTTTTTTAGAAATGAAAAGAAGGGGGTTTGGGGGTTATATTGTTTTTTTTTCCCCCCAACACCCGATTGCACTGGTACTTAAAACCTTGAGCTCTTCGTTTTAAACCATCGTAGCAGACAAAGGAAACAGATCCATGCCGGGAACCAAAACACACAAAAGAAACAAAAACACCATCCCTACCACCCAAAGCTTTCCCAAACAAATGTAACAGACAAAAACAAAAAAAAACACACACAAAAAACCCAAACCAAACAAAACCCAAAAACTTTTCGGGAGGAACCAAGCACACAAATTTGCGCCATTTTTTGAAGCTGTTGTGAATATCCAAACGCGAGGGGTCCCACACCCAAAGCCGAGACACATCTCTCAGCCTCCCAACCCCCCTCCCTTTTCTGATGGGCCAATACTCGTCAAAGGGCCCACACTCAGCAAAACATGCACGCCTCGCACGCCAAAGAGTAAAGTCCCCTTTTCTCCCCTTTCAAAAAAAGATGACTGAGGTTAGTGTCCCGGTTTCACCTTCGGACGACCCCCCGTCATCCCACCCCTTACAGTCCCCCTGTTGTTCAAAGCCAAATTCAAACCCATGAAAAACTGCAGAGACAGGGAAGGGGAAAAGAGAGAGAAGAGGAGAGAGAGGGGAGAGAGAAAAGAGAGAGAAGAGAGAGAGAGAGAGAGAGAGAAGGGCGCAATTCTATCCAGGGCCTCCTGCTTTTCCTTCCCCAAAAAAACTGGTAAAATGATCCGTTATGTAGGGAGCCAAGTGAACATCAGCGGAGGCCATTAAAAATGACGACGCCTTGACCCAACCCATTGGGCTTTGCCCTTTATTTTTTTCTTTCTTTCTGGAAAACATCAAGTTTAGGGAGGACAACATCCCTAAAAAAATACATTAATTTTAAAAAACAAAAAAGAAAAAACTTTAACAACGACAACAAAAGTACGGTTTGCAAGAAAAATTGTTTTCACAACACATAGGGGATAACTGTTTTACAAAGTCTGTACAGTCAAAACATTGCACACTGTTTTTCAAAAGTGACCCACATGTATACACAAAATCTTTTTTCAAGGCCTCAGAAAGGGGTCCCCACTGGGGGGGGAGTCACACTGGGGAAATGTAGGGGTTTTGTTTTTGGACTGCGTGGCTCTGTCACAGCGGTGCGGATCCACCACAGGGGTGTGTGATTCCACCTCACACCATCCCTCGTTCCCACTCAGGGGGGGGAAAGGGCACCAAGGCATTGTTCTTCTTTTCCCAAACCCTTTCCTTTTTTTTTGGGTCCCACAACACCACTGGACGGGTTTTCAGAATGTCCCCCACCCTGTTGTCAGGGCTTTGCTCAAACAGGGTGGGGGTTTTGGGGAAGTCACAGGGGTTCAACTGCCTGGATATCCCCCAGGGTCCATAAAATCGAAAGGGGGAGATGGAGTACGGGAGGGATGGTTACACCCCCGTGATTTTCGGTATAGGTTGGGGCTGCGCTGCTGCTTTCTGCTGCTGCTGCATTGGGGAGTTGTTTTGAATTGTCCACAGGGAGAAAGATTTTGGTATTTGACGTCTGCCACCGTTTTTCTTTATTTGACCATCTTTCAAACTCTTGCAAAACCCAGCGACAACCTCGTGCGCCCTGCCCGACGCCACCCCCTTTGGTGTTGGTTGGGTCTCTTGTAATGGTCACAAATTTGACAGCCCTTTGCCAAATTTTTGACGGTGGCAAAAAAAGTTTGCGTCCCGTGGGGTAGGTTAGGGGTCTGCTCCTTTTCTTAAAGGGACTGGTCGGTAAGCGTTTTTTGTCAGCGCGAGGGAGTAGAGAAGGTAATAATAACGAAATGGTTGAGGCCCTCTAAAAGTTATGTGTGCATGTGTTTACACGGGGCTGGTTTTTTAAACCCCCCCCAGACCACCCCAAAGGGGTATTCAAACAAACCAACAGGAAAACGGCGGTTTGCCAATCAAAAGTTCAAGATTTTGGTTTGTTTGATTTAAAATTTATGAACGATAAGACTGACGACTTTGTTTTGAAACTCTAGGGGTTTTTTTATCTTCCGGCTTTTGGCCCAAACTCAGCCCTTTAAACCTTTGGCACTCATACGATAACAGAAAGAGACCCTGTGAAGAAAAACATCCTGCGAGCCGACCAAAGTGGGCTCCAAGAGTAGAAAGAAGATTTTACACATTTCCTTCCGCACATGTACATTTTTTCTCAAAACCGGCGCGAACTTGGGAACAACTCTGTGAAAAAAGATTTATAAGAGTCAAGCGCATCTATCTTTTTTAATCCCAAATTTACCTTTCCCCCAGAATCTTTTTCCCTTTTTAGTCCATGAAACGTGTGTTGTATGTGACACACTCCCATTACAAAGCTTTTAAAAGACTTTTTCGTGAAAGAATGAATAAATGATCCACTTTTTTTATCATTGGTCCTCAGTTTTTTGGGGGGGGAACACCGACAAAAACTTGGGGAAAACTGTGGCCGCGACTTTTTTCTTTAAAAAGAAATACGCACTAGTACCCACACTGAGCTGGGCAAGTCTTGAAAAAGTCTTTGGTTAAAAAAGATAAACGAAAATGTGTTTTTAAAAAAAACTTTTCAATGTCTGGGTACAACGAAGGGGGGAACCAAAACTATAAAAATTCGCTTTACCACGACCACAAACCAAACACTGACCCAATGTTCCCCGGCCCAAAACTGTGGCGGGTAACACCCCAAAGTATAGGTCGTTTGGGGGGTGAAAAGAGAGGGACTTGTTTCCGGATATATTCCCCAAAGAACCCGGGGTGAATTCTTTTTTTTTGTCATCCAATACTCTAACACAGTTGTGACAGCTCTGTTATTCAACCACTGAAAAATCTCGTCTTTCATCCCCGACGATCGACAGGGAAAAAGATACCTGTATGTCAATAGCATTGAAAACGCATCCCGCCCTTTTTCAAAGAGAAGGTGGGGAAACGAGGATGGTGGCGAAGTCGGGGGTGGGGGGTGTGGTCAGGGGGGGAACACGTTTGACGATTCAGTAATGGAATATGGTAAATCTCTTTGAAAAGCCGAGAGGAGAGAGAAGAGAGAGAGAAAGAGAAGAGAGAGAGAGAGAGAGAGAAGAGAAGAGAAAGGATGGGGGGGGGAAAAGAATAAAAGAGAGAGAGAGGGAGGGAGGGGGGAGGGAGGGGGGAGGGCCCGAGAGAGAGGGGAAAAGAGGAGAGAGAGAGAGAAAAGAGAGAGAGAGAGAGGAGAGAGAGAGAGAATGCGTTCTGGGAGATAGAAACACCGCGATAACTCTGAATTTTCAAAACTCGAATGCCCAATTGTATTCTTCTCCCCTGTTTGACGATAGAGAGAAGATCTGGGCGAGGGGGAGGAGAAGAAAGAGGGAAG
>JAFLJL010005340.1:5000-10000 GCA_018398815.1 Conus ventricosus
CCCCACCACCAAAAAACCCACCCACCAACCCCACACAAAAACACACACAACCCACGAAGGCCCCCCACCCCACACACCCCCCCCTACTGCCCCCCCCCCCCCCACAACCCCACCCCCCCAACACCCCCACCAAACCCCCACACAAAACCCCAAACCCCGCACGCAAGGAGAAAGGGGAGAGAGAAAAGAAAAGAGGAGAGAGAGGGGGAAGGGGAGGGGGAGAGAGAGAGGGATGGAGGGGGTAATAATCACACACAGAGTTGCATTACACAAACTCAGACATAAACTCTCTCTCTCTCTCTCTCTCTCTCTCTCTCTCTCTCTCTCTCTTTCTCTCTACTCTCTCTCTCTCTCTCTCTCTCTCTCTCTTTTCCAGAGTAATTCCAAAAGCAAAATCAGCCTATTTGTTCATAAATACATCAGAAAAACAGCTTGAATATTGGGAAGGAAGATGGGCAGAAGTGAGGATGACACAATGGGGAGAGTCGGGGTGGGGTGGGGTGGGGGGTGGGGGTGGGGATGGGGATGGAGAAGTGAATGAGGCGAGGAGCTGTACAGCTGGTGGGCGATAGAGGGTGAATGGGGAGAGGAGAGGAGAGGAGGGAGGGAGCCCTTGAGTGGGGTGTGGCATGGAAAGGAGATGGAATGCAATGTGGTCGGGGAGGGTGAGGGTACAGGAGGAGATGGAGGTCAGCCAACATAGCCATCACTGTGCGTCGACACCAGCGATCCGTTCTTCTCATCACTTTGCTTTCTCTATAATATTTCCCTACTTTTCCCATACTTCCTGATTTTCTCTATATGTCCCTACTCTTCCTATACTTTCCTACTTCTCATACAGTTCACTACTTTTCTTTCTTTCCCTACTTTTTTTTCTCAGTATTTCCTGATTTTTCATAGATTTCCATAACTTTCCACACTGTTCCTAATAGCGATGCTTTCCACATGTTTTTGCATTTGCCTACGTACGTTTCCATACTGTCCCTAATTGTCTAATGTCGTCTGCTTTTAAGTTACACATATCTCTCCTTTCCCTGCATTTCCTTCCTGCCCCTACCTTTCGCTACATTCCCTCCCTTTTACCTGTTTTCCCTTACTTTCACACATTCTCCACTTTCCCTTATTTTCCTTTCTTTCCCTATATTTTCAAACCTTTTTTACATTTTCAAAACAAAAGTTCAGATAGGAAACAGTATTTAAAAAAGAAAAGAAAAGAAAAGCTGGAAATAGTAGAAACAAGCTTGAAACTGTTTAAAACAACGCCTCAGAAAAATAAAATCGGAGAAAAATCGTAGAGTAAAATCGTACAGGAAAATCGTGGCTGAAGCACTACATGCAGAAACAGTATAATGATAGGAAAAGTGGAAGAAGTAGTACAGGTAGGAAGAGGAAGGAAACAGAAGGGAAAATGCCAAAAATTGTAAGGAAAAGAGATTAATATGTGGGGGAAAAAGCAGACAGTCTGAACGCAGCTCCTAGCTATCAAAACAGTAAAAAGAACACTATTCCGATACCACACGAGTGGCGTCGTGTGGAGAGGGGGTGCAGGTGTGTGTGTGTGTGTGTTTGTTGTGTGTGTGTGTGTGGTGTGTGTGGTGTGTGTGTGTGTGTGTAACGGGGTGGGGAGAGACAGGAGAACTGAAATAAAATGATATCAAGCGAAGAGATATATGTCTGGAAAGATACAGAGAGGAGAAGACGTGAGGAAGGCAGATGGGGAGGGAGGGACAGACAGACGGAAGAATGGCGATACAGACAGACAGACAGACAGACAGACAGACGACAGAGACAGAGAGAGAAACAGAGAGACAGAGAGGATCAGACTTCAAATTGTTTAAGTTACTTCGGCCATTGACCCATGCAGAAACTGCTTCATATTTCCTTGCAAAAAAACACATACACGAGACAAACATATTGAGAGGTTTGCGTCATCATTTGAGTTATACAAAGCATCCCTTCCATAACAATGACGTAGTGTCTTATACCACTTTTTGCTTTTTACCGCTTAATCATACTGTAATTATTCTTTAGACAGACAGACAGACAGACAGACTGATAGATAGATAGATAGATATACACTTTTTTTTTTTTTTTTTTGGGGGGGGGGGGGGGGTACGGTCCTTTGTCCAGCAGAGCTCTAGTTGTTTCTTCTTCTTGCAGTCCGTGTTTGCTGCTGTACAATCTTCATTCCAACCTGTAATTCCTGTACTACTCCCGCATGTGGGGAGTGAACCAAACAAGAAAACCCAAACTGGAGAGGGATGGGCTCCGCCAGATTCAATTTTTGCCCAAGAAACAGTATACATGGAAGAAGAAGAAAAAAGAAAAAAAAACACATACAGAGGTCATGTCGCATGGATCGCAATCCGGGTAAACAATCATCACGCCATCTGTCGATCTCCATCACAGCGGATGCGAAAAGTGTGCTAATGGAGGGGGGGGGGGGTCATAGAGTATACGTAGAAGGAACATCATATACATCTGCCACCTGGAATGTATATTCTCTCAGGCTGGCTGGGAAATCGAAAGAGTGACCCGTGAAATGGACAGATACTCATGGCATGTTCTCGGCCTCTAGGAAGTAAGGTGGAAGACCCAACGGTGATGTGCAGGCAGAAGAAGGTTATGTTCTGTACTACAGTGGAAAGAAGACAATCGTATACATGCTGTGTGATTTTCGTTGACAAGAACATCAAACACGCTGTACTGGGATGTTGCAGCTATTTCCAGCAGGATTACAAGCATTCTTGCAAAAACATTCAACATCATGACAGTACAGATATATGCTCCACATCAGACTGTTATGATGACCCTAATGAAGAATTCACACAACCACACCACAACACACACACACACACACACACACACACACACACACACACACACACACACACACACACACACACACACACTTTCTGGCGAATTCCTGGTAGACCAGCTGAAGGGCAGGAAGGTGTCTAGGGAGATCAGCCGATGTCCATATTTGGAAGACTGCTGTTTCTATCCACTCTGGTGGCATCCAAGGTGAAGGATGGGAGAGGAAGGAGGGCAACAGGTCGCCAAACAAAACTAGGGAAGTATGGAGAGAGAGAGAGAAGGGGCGCATTAGTTAGAAAGGGCAAAAGGAGAGGAGGGAGTGGCGAGGGTGACAGTGAGAGGGGGGAGCCACGGAGGAGAACGAGAACGAGGGTAAGGGGAAGGGGGTAAAGGAGTAAAGAAGAAGCGGAGGAGGGAAGGGGACAGAATTGTGTCTTAGGGAGGAGATCTGATGTCAACGGAGCGAGGTATCCTCGGTTCTGTCGCATGCTGTCTGAGAAAGGAACCCGCAGAAGACAAGAGACAGTTGATAGAGAGGGGAGGCACGGGGGTGGGTGGGGGTGGGGGGAGCGGGTGGGGGTGGGGAGAGCGAAGGGAGTGAGAGAGAAACAGGGGGTGCAAGCAAGAAAGAGAGGAGATGGGAGAGAGAGAGAGAGAGAGAGAGAGAGAGAGAGAGAGAGAGAGAGAGAGAGAGAGAGAGAGAGAGAGAGAGAGAGAGAGAGAGAGAAACTCGAAACTCGAAATCTTTAATGAGGGTGAATAGATAAGCTGGAAGCTTTTTACACTATGCCCTCAGAATAACAATAAATGAAAGGAACAATTAAATCAATTTGACAAAATTAAACACAGCAATAAGAAAACAAAACAAAAACAAAACTTTTTTTTAATATAAGAAAATAGTAAGCAATCTCATTATTATAACATATTGCAACACACACAACACACACACACACACACACACACACACACACACACACACACACACACACATGCAAAACTAAACATATGTAAACATCGCACAGGCATACATAAACATTTCATAAGTCAATCATGTGATATGGCTATAGCCCAGCCGACCACGAAGACCATTTGTGTCAAAAGGAATATCAAACTTGGGAGACTATACAGTTAGGTGAAACATAATTTACAAATGGTCTATGAGGTATTTGAAATATGCTTTTTTAAACGCTGTTAAATTATTTTTCTGTTTTAAATGTGTAGGGATTTCGTTCCATAATTTACTCCCCGAGTAAGTAAGGGATGACTTAAAAGATCAGTTCGTGGTCGAGGGGTATATAGGATATTTTTGCCTCGAATTTTGATTAATGGAAATTTGTCATGAAGATAAGGTGGCGCAAGATTATTAATAATTTATACATAAAGACAGCTTTATTAAAGCAGCATTTTAGATCGAATGGAAGAATGTTAAGATCTTTATAATCACTAGCTTGTAGAGAAGATTTCAAGAGTATGAGCTTAATAGCGCGTCTGTACATGCTTTCTAGTGGTTTTAAGCAATTTTTGCTGGCTAAATCCCAGCATGTAGAAGCGTAGTTAATGTCTGGTTGTACATATGCATAGAAATATAACTTTCTGGTATGTTGATCAAGGAAATTCTTGATTCGGTTCAACAAGAATAATTTTTTAGATAATCTTTTGGACAAATTAGAAATATGATCAGACCACGAAAGATTATTATCAACTGTAAGGCCTAATAATTTGTGTGATTTAACGTCTTCTAAGACTTTATCTTGTATACGTATTTTAAATAAATCGGTTTTCATATTCTGACGTTTTTGTCTGGTTGTAGTCATCATAAATTTAGACTTTTGAGGATGGAGGGCCATATGGTTCAAATTAGTCCACTTTGCAAGTTTATTAAGATCATTCTGTAATTTGATACATACTGAGTCAGCATCTTTGTCTTTATTGTGGAGAGTAGTGTCATCAGCCAAAAGCTCACATGGAGAAGATATATGTAAAGGAAGATCATTTATATAAACTGAGAATAAGATAGGCCCAGGACTGACCCTTGGGGAACGCCATAATTTACTGGGATAAGAGATGAAATAACAGCATTTTTAAAGACTACTTGTCGCCTACAGTTCAGAAATGAGGATATGAGTTTGAGAGCTTCGGGGGACAAACCATACAATGCTAGTTTTCTTAACAGTAGATTGTGA
>JAFLJL010005342.1:0-14463 GCA_018398815.1 Conus ventricosus
TTTCACTGTATCAAAAGTGATTGTTTAATACGTTACTTCCTTTAGAGATTTTGACCTATGGCCCTGTAACACACCCTGACTTTCCATCTCAGTCCGAATTTCTGATTCAGCAAGTCAGCTAGATCAGCACATCTAATTACCCTTTCGATAGTTGAGAAAGGGGTGAATAGAACCTTAACTGTGATCTGCATAAGTTCAGAACAGTCTCTTTTCAACAACAATCGAGACGCCGCTTCTGTCGCACAATTGACAAGATAACTACCTATCTGAGTTTTTTGATCATTTTGAATCCTGTGGAAGAAACTCCCTCAAACCACTTACAAATGGCAAAGGGAGAAATCCGAGCTATGGATTCATTTGGTCTTTGGCTTCCACCAAAAGGAAGCTTGGCCATGTGTTTTGGATACCCTTTCTCTTTGCCACCTCTCTTATTCCTCATCTGAGTCTGAATCTCTACTTTCTCTCTGTCGTTTGGAATGACTGCTTTGATTACTCATTGGGCGTAGGCTCAATGACGGCAGGAATTTGACAGTCACCCTAGGAGAGCTGCCGTGCTAGGGAAGGAACAATGGATGGCCCTACGAAGGACATGTGAAGATGTACACGCAGGGCGTCCATCTGCCTGATACCGTCCCTCAAAACCAGACAGGACTGCTGTAGCGACTCATTTACGCAGAGCCATTCATCTCTCAGCCAGTGTCAGCACCTTAGATTGCGGGTGACTTAGGGCCACCACTCCGATAGATCTCAGAAAAAGAAGCATTGAAAAGGAAGACTGGAATAATAGATGAAAGAACAGACTGAAGAACCGGGAAGAAAGAAACAAGACGACATAGAGGCTGCAGATGATGTGGGGAGACTTCATGGGTGAAAAGAGATAGCGAAAGACATGGTAGGCAGAACAATAGGAAAGACAAGAAAAAGGGGTGGCACAGGTTGGTCAAGAAACACCCCCGCCACGAGAAGGCCGGCCCATGGGGGCTATCACGTAATGTAGAAATTAGTTAGTTAGTTAGTGTTTATAGGGTCCAGCGGAGAACTAGGAGCCAAATCAGGACCTCAGCTATCATATCTGAGTCTCTTGATACAAATACCCACACTAGTATTAACACATCGCTTAAAATTTATGAAGACAAAAGCACAATCATCAGTTCAACTCCGACGACACATGTATACATTATTAAAAAAACTATATTTATAAAATAAGTTTACCTCTTTCAAAAAAGAAAAAAAAAAGATCTAGAATATCACGAAAAGAACCGATAAATCACTGGTGGAAAAGAACTTCTCTCTGATGCACATCAAATCAGCACATTCTGTCAAAAAATGATTAACACTGAACAAGCTGTCACACGCAACACACCATGGGGGGTCTTCCCTTCTGAATATCCAACTGTGCGTTATATAGCTGTGCCCAATATGTAACCGTGACAAAACCGATTCCGCTTTACGGTTACGTACCACCAATGGAAAGGATTGGTTTAAAATTTGGGAAAAATTTTAAACAATTTATTATGAATTTGAAAACCCCTTCACTCTGCCCAGTTCCCACAATACAAATAGATTATCGAGATCAGAGGAGGGAAAAACGCATAGGCCCCCCTGGAAAAACTTGCACCGAGAGTTGTTTGGCGCTTTGTCCACCCCTGAGTTACCTAGATTCCCATGTGAGGGGGGCCACAAGAAAACTATATGTTTTTATGAAAGACAATGAGTAGAAGACTGAATATCAGCCAAAAGTTTGTTAGTTGTTAGTTTTATAGGGTCCCGGACCTAGGAGCCCCAAATCAACCCAGCACATTCTAAGTCTCTAAATACAAAAAACACACACTATATTAACACATCGTTTAAAAATTTTTGAGGACAAAAACCAATTTTTTTCAACTCCGGCGACACCTGTTTTCTTTTTAAAACACTATTTTTTTATAAAATAATTTTTTCCCCTTTCAAAAAAGAAAAAAAAAAAGATCTACAGAAATATACGAAAAAAAACCGATAAATCCCTGGGGAAAAGAACTTCTCCGATAACATCAAAAAAGACTTTACAAAAATGTTTTTAAATGAACAAGCTGTCACAAGCAATACACCTGGGGGGGTCTTCCCTTCTGAATTTCCAACTGTGGTAAAATAGCTGTCCCCAAAATGTACCGTGACAAGACCGATTCCCCTTTTAAAAGGTTTGTACCACCGACGGGAAGGATGGTTTAAATCGGGAAAATTTAAAAATTTATTTTGAATTTTATTTCACCATTCATTCTCCAACAGTTACGACAATACAAACTAGATTAGACGTAGATCAGAGTGAGGGCAAAATGCATGGCCTCCTGGAAAGACTTGCAACGAGAGCGTGTTTGGGTTTTTCCACCCCTGGTTACCATAATTTTCCCCTGTGGGGGGCCACAAGAAAACATAGGCTTTCCAAGAGACAAATGGTAGAAAATCATGAAAATCAGCAAAACTGGATGTGACACTTTTCTTGTCGGAAAGTGACAACGCCACAATGAAACCGAAAAAAAAAAGGAAATCACTTGATCTGAAATGGGGCACCCCCATGGGGCCAGTGTAAAGCCTCAGTTTAGCAGTATAACCAAAGACCAAACCCCCAATCTTAACAAGTAGGTCCTGAAAAATTTTTATCACACACACTGGGAGCTGACCCCCCTCACCTTTTTTTTGAACCATCAGTAAAAAACTTGAAAGTCTTTATAAAGTTTACATTGCCCAGATAAAGTTGTTTTATATGCAACTCGAGGGACCTCCCCCCGAAATTAGTTAAATATAAATTAACTCTGATTGGGGGGCTTTTTAAAGGGGGAAAAACTCTGTAATGGACCGTCATCAACGCATCAAAGGGCAAAGATCTGCCCCCAAGTGGGGCAAAAAAAGAAAACCCCTGGAGGAATTTTTTTGGGTTAATCATATTTGGGGCTAAAAGGTGGGGGTTATGACAAATCATAGGGGAGGGTTTTCTGGATTAGCCCTCTTTAGGTAAATCATGGAAAGACAAAACCTGTTAGCTTAGGGGGGTTCACCCCGATTTAACATACAAAATCCTTTTTTGGAAAATGTGCGGGTGCTCCCGGGCAATCCGCAGTCCTTGAGAGAATTGGAAACAAGTTAGTTAGTGTTTTTTGGGCCCCGGGGGATATAGGGGCCAAATCAGGACCTCAACTACTTTCTGGTTCCTTTTATACAAAAACCCACATATTTAACACATCGTTAAAATTTTTGAGGACAAAAGCAAATTACTTTTCAACCCTTCGAAAAACTGTATACTTTTTAAAAACCTTATTTTTTTAAAAAAAGTTTTTCCTCTTTCAAAAAAAAAAAAATAAGACACTAAATCTACGATAAAGAACCGAAAATCAGGTGGATACAATTCTCTCTGATACACATAAATCAGCCATTCGTCAAGAAATGATTAAAAAGAACAAGCTGTCACCCAAAAACCATGGGGTCTCCCCTTTTAATATCCAACGTGCGTTTTTTAGCTGTGCCCCAAAATAACCGTGACAAAAACCCATTTTTGTTTCGGTTATGTACCACCCGGGGGAAAAATTGGTTAAATTGGGAAAAGTTAAACAATTTATTAGAATTTGATTACCCATTCACTCTGCACAGTTCACGACAAACAAATAGATTTTGACGTAAATTTAGAGTGAGGAACAAAAGTACGGCCTCCCGGGGAAAAACTGCACCGAAGCTTGTTTGGCTGCTTTGTCCACCACTGAGTTTCCCTGATTCCCATGGACTGGGGCCCAAAAGAAAACTATATGCTTTCCCGAAGAGTCAAGCTGATATGGATCATGAATATCACCAAAAAATGTATGGACATTCCTTGTCGACAAAACCGACAATGCCGACAATGAAAAGAGAAATAGGGAACATTCTGATCTGATTTTTGGGCACCACTGAGGGGCCCGATTTAAAGCCCTTTGTTCGAGTTAAACAATGACCCCAAACCCAATCTTAAAAAGTAGGTCCCGAAAATTTTATCACACACAAAAGGGAGCTGCAGCCCCCTTTACCCCTTTTTTGAACCACAGTACAAAATTTATAAAATCTTTTTAAGTTTTACATTGCCAAGTAAAATTTTTTTAATGCGCACTCGAGGGGAATCCTTTCCCAAAGTGAGTTAAATATAAATTAATCCTTGGGTTGGGGACTTTCCCAAAGGGGGAAAATCAGTTGTAATGGACCCCACAACGCATCAAGGGCAATGCCCGTGCCCCCAAGTGGGGCAAAAAAAAGAATACCCGTGGAGGAAATTTATTTGGCTTTGTCATATTTGGCTCTAAAAGGCGGTTCAGACAAACATAGGCGGGTTTTCTGGTTAGCCCCCAGTTTCAGTAGTAATTATGGGAAAAACACAAAATCCCTTTGCTCCAAGGGGGGGTTACCAGATTCAATACAAAATTCTTTTGGAGATGTGCGAAGTGCTCCCCGGGGAATCCGCGTCCTTGGATTAAAGGGGTCAAGGCTTTTTGGCAAAATTTCGTGCGAAAAATAACCACACAACCTAAACTGCTTTGGGGTTTACCAAAGCCCCATACAATGCAACAAAGTTCGCTTGTCTGCACCCCCAAACAGTGTGATAAAAACCTTCAAACATTTAAAATGCGGCAAAATTGTTTAATGTACTTAATGTGAGGCAAAAAAAAAAGCTTATTATAAAAAAAAAACCCCCAAATTTCCTTGTTTGGGAAAATTTAATTACCCCGCCCTTGGACTGTAGGGTTTCTGCCCGAGATCTTTTTCCCATGGAAAAATACCTTGTCTGGGAGCGAAAAATTAAATCCCTTTTTATAACCCCTGCTGAACCGATTAACACCAATGAAATTGACGCTTAGTGCAGCCAAAATTTTCCCCTTGGCGGAGGAGAAATCTCAACAAAAAATGACTTTTCAATTCCAGACTTTACTGACTGGACGATGTTATTAATCTTCAAGATTGAACAGAAGTGGAGAAAGGATGCTACCCTTAAGACACCCATTTCCTGCTCAAAAGGATCCGAAAAGAGTCCGAATGAAGTCTAACACTGAATGCCTGTTAGACAAAAAATTACAATAAACATTGGTAAATTACCTTTGAAATCAGTGCCTTCTAGTCCATGAAGAATTCCCTGCCTCCATGTTGTGTCATAAGCTTTTTCTAAATAACAAAGAATAGAAACTACATGTTCTCCCATTAACCAAAGCATTCCTGAAAAAGGACGCATACGAACCGGGTGATCAGTAGTACTACGGTAGTTCCGAAATCCCCACACTGGGAAACATCCAAGGCCCCCAGACATCTAACTGCCCATAACAAACGAGAAGATACCATTTCTCTCCATAGTTTTACAGAAGCAACTAGTGAGAGCTATAGGACGATAGTTGTTAGGATCTGAATGATCTTGTCCCCTGTTGGGAGAGGATAACAACGACTCTCTCCAAGAAGGTGGAAAATACCCCTGAAACACCAACTGCTTAAACCAAAGACAACACCTTTAAACGAAACCCTCAGCTGCAAATGTTGAATAAATTGATAATGTATGTCCCATCTGTCCAGAGCTGAGTTGTTGGCTTTCAAAAATAGGTCTTTAACTCATCACATGCTGAAAACGCAGTTGTAAATCCGCAGTACTATCTGGCTCGAAGGAACAAGATTTTGACTATCCGCTGATCTTTTGAATGCGCTGGAACTCCTTGCAAATAATGATCAGCTGACGAATTTTGATGGATGTACAGCTAACAAGATACAACCTCCTTTTTATTAGTAATAATCGATCCATTTCCCTTGCAAACATATAAACTGATGTAGCCGACTTTCCCTTAATCTTCCGGATTAGTTCCAGACTCTCCTTGAATTGACCTTAAAGGACTAGATTTGAACAAAAAAAGTTTGTCAGATTGATTCTACTTACTTTTTCAAAAGTATAAACCGGCACTAGTCCTACACGCCTGATGTTTAATTTTGTTCCCCCACCATAGAAGCCTAGCAAAAATCTTTGAGCACCTTTTCTCTTACCCGTCAAGTTTGCACCTCTTTAATCGTTACCAAGGGGTCTTTACATCATTTGGTTTATCACGGACTTGGGAATAGCTTCTTAGCACTCTGCCCACAGAGTTGAACCTAAAGGTCAGTTTTGAACAGACATTTTTTCCCAAGATTCTTTCTTCTTAGTGTTTTAAAAGTATATCGACACTTTAGTCCCTACACGCCTGAATGTGTAACTTTGTTCCCCACCATAGGAAACCTAGTAAAAAGTCTTTGGAACTCCTTTTCCTCTTACCCTTCAGAGTTTTGCACTCTTTATCATACCAAGGTCTTAATATCAATTGGTATCGGACTTGGAATAGCTTCCTTAGCACTCTCTACTATCACATAGTGAACTGTTAAAACAGAATCATCATAACTCCGCAACCAGATTCATAGGCAGTCATACTTAAAATCTGTTGCTGAATAAAGACTCCAATCTGCAGAGCGCAACACATGTTTCCCGGGGACTCCTGCATTTGCTTCGTAAAAGACATATAAACCGTAAAGTGATCACCCCGCTTAGTCTGGGCGAGGAACCTCCATTCTAATCCAAAATAAGGAAGGGTCACCAATGGTCAATCAAGTGAGTAGAAACGTAATAATGCCGACTCTAGGCCACTATCGCCTCCAACCATTTTCGGGCGAAAGTGACCGAAATCAGCATATTCATTGTCTCTGACAAGTAAGACTTCAATAACCAAAAATAACGGATTATCTAACAGACAGACATACAGGTGTAAGGATTATCCGTTTTCATTACTAAATTTACGAAACTTTTCAGATTTTCAGTTTTTGCTTAATCCTGTGTTTTTCCTGATCGTTTTCAATAACAGCAATTTCACGCAAACATTCTTCAAATGATCTCTTCTTTCATGTGAAATAACACTACAGTCTTTAACCTGTTCTCTAAAGTCTTTTAAAACTGAGTTTTATATTTTAGCAATAACATCCACACACTTATCCCTGCATGTCCTTCCCTGAAAGCAAGTTTTGATAAAGCGTTTTCTCTTTTTAACTATGTCTCTTTTCTGCCGACATCATCTATAATAAATATGTCTGTCGTTCCTTCAAACTGTCATAAAACTGTTCTAAACCCTCACTCAGTTTATTGCTAGGATCAACAATCATAAAGTCACTCATCTGTCCATAAAAACCTTCTATCATGAATGCTTGGTTCCATTTAAAGGGTTTGGGCAGAAAATTACAATATGATCAAAATTATACCGATAAACTTTTGTACAGGTCAGGATAAATTATTGTTTGTTGCCACAACCAGTCCTGTGCCCACAAATCAATGAGTCAATGAGGAGATTTTGTCATAAAGTTTAAACTGCTTCCAAAGTTTTTATAACAGAACTTAATCTAATCCCGTTTATTATGTTTTAATCCTACTCTCTTCAAAACTTGTTCAGTATAATAAAAAACCTAAAAAAAAAATAAAAAAGGCCCTAAAGGTGTAAGATATCCAATTCAGTTCTTAAGATTGTTTCTATTAAAGTCAACAGTGATTTTTTTGTTGCTTGTGTTTATAATCCTTAATATCCTCGCCATTGTGAAAGAACACGATGGGTAACTGTAAGGCGTTTAACGTCCTAAGTGTTTGCCGAGCTATATTAATTCCTTTATAAGGTCGTCATCCGTCACTACGCCCACAAGCCCCATCCCTCTCCATCATCTTTAAAGACAGAAATTTTCCAAGATTATTGTGAACTGTCTCCTATTTCTGGCTTGGAAAGAACTGTAATTTCGTAGAAGCTTTTTTTACACCTGTTTTCTTTTCTGTGGAGGATGTACTGCTTTTTCCCATACGGCGTCATTTCAATTTCTTTTCCGACTATTGTCGTCCCATAAGACTTCATGTAAAGGGTACCAGAGTTGAATGCTTTTCTGAAAGTTTTTGACGGCTAAAATATGTAAAGGGGCTTATGAATTCCAAATTTTATGTCCCATTCTAAATATAGGTTCGAAAGTGGCCATTTGAGGTCAGGTTTTTCGAACTATTTTATATTCCATACTGCCAACATTATTTTTTGCCTCTAGATTGCTCAGTTGTGTAAAAAATAATAGTTTAGGAAACTTTTGCTGTTCGCCAACCTCTTTGCGTTTATAAGCACCATCTTTATGTACGCAAACCATACAAAGCGCCTATTCTCACCGTTCTGTCCAAAGTCGCAACGTCTCAAGATCTTTTAATTCCTAAAGTTTATACACTCACAGGCGCTAAAGTAACTCCCGATTCTTCGGCCCACGCGACATTATATTTAAGTAGCGTATTATTTTATTTTCTAAAACAATGTGTAGGTTATTCGCATTTTACAACTTTTCCTTGCTTTGCCCTATTGATTTTTATATTAAATGATCCGACCCTCCCACCAAACTAATCTTTAAACTGTAAATTAGGGAATAGTATAATATCATAATGCAATATGCAAGCCTTTTTCCCAGATGGAAAGAGCTCTTAACAACAGTTGAGGGCCTTCCGTTTATATAAGTTTTCATCAGTGCTCTCAGCTCATCCAAATGAACATAGAGAAATGAATGTAATGCAAGATCGATCGGACTTTCCCCCTCAAAATGTATTATATCTGGCGCAGCACTAAAACTATGAGTGGGTAGATTGCAGTTGTAAAGCTAACATTTTAGCTATCTCTCTAATCAAAAAGTAAAGATACTTACTCAGGCTTGAATGTTAACATTGTTTTTTGAGATTTGCATTGTTTAAGTTTGAGAGTAATGTCCAAGTTACTCATTGCTTCTTTTAGTGAGCAAAAACCCATAATTAACCATCAGGGTATTGTAACTGGCTAATTTTGTCCCTCTTTGTCAACTTTTAGAACCTTATTATTCTTCCTGGATTCACTTATATTAAACCATAACGACTTTGTAAAATAATTCATGGAGCGCGAACGTTTTTTTGTGGGGCCCCGCAATTGTTTATCATAGCATGTTTCTAAAAAAACGAAGGGACGGTCTTGGTTGTTATTGTTAGCAAATCATTTTTTTAAAACAAATTAAAAATATGCATTCAAATATACTGATGCAAAATAATTCTTGTTGGCGCACTACAATCTTAAAAAATAATAGCAACTGATACTCTGACATTGCTGTGACCCAGACTGTCACTGTTCATAAAAAGGTGAGTACTCCATTGAAGAGCTATCTTATCCCCCTATTGAAACGACCACATCCAAAAGCGTGTTAGTCATTCCGATGCAGTTTTATATCAAAACCAGTTTAAACTTTGCTGTGTTTTTGCGCATCAACTGGGTGGAGTGTCGTATGCCCGATCATTTAAATCACCATGGATTCCTTTTGGTGAGGTCTGTTACAGATTTCATTTCTATTACACCTTCAGACGTATTTTGACTGAACTGCAAGCTCCATTACCAAATGACAAACCGTTTAATCCACTCAGCAACAGAATAGACATGGTAAGGCTTTTTGAAAGGATTTCTAACGAATTCAATATTAACATCAAGACAAGCTTTAGACAAAAGGTTTGGATCTTAATCCCATGGCCTAGGCGCCCTTTATTTTTCGGGGCACGCACAGAAATATAACTATGACTGCATCCTCCATTCAATCTTTCTTTTCATCAGCATAACTGTTGAGCCCGGTCCCTAGAACAGCAAGAGCATAAAACAGCATGGACACATTTATCTGAGACTCTTCCTAAGGGCCTAACTAAAGCAAGGAATAGAACGAATAAACGACTCTATTTCGTACTTACGTTTTGGTGTTTGCTAGTTCGCAAGCACAGCATATCCCGAGCATAAACTGACCTTCCCCCCCTAACTGGCTTTGACGCACATAAACATACTTTAGCAAATGTAGAGACGCCTTTAATTCTACAGTTTGATTACTTCAGTATTAAAAGAGACCAAAATGTTTACAATACGCAAGATCGAAATAACTTTGCCGTTGGCACTGGTTTATACATGCTGCCTTTGACCTCAGACTCCAGTAGGAACAATAAATGAACTACACAATGAAATTCTTGTTGCAGGTCAATGAACAGAAGGTTGGGATTAATGACATAAATTCTGAGCCAGTAATTATACAAACAATAAAAGAACACCCTAGAATAAGTCAGCCAATCCCCTCGCGGCCCAAAGCCCAAAGGCCGTTGAAGAACCCGGACTCTGTTCGCGATGGCCATGAATATGAAAAGACAGCGCTTGTTCTTGGATTAACTGCATAGGATTACTCGGTCTTTAATCTTACTAAAATATTAACCCGACTATTAAGAAACTAAGGTCCATAAGTGCTCGGCATAAACCAACTACTTTGGCTTGCAGTAGACAAAAGCCAGCTAACAACACCCCCTAAGATAACCCGGTAAAGAGTCCAGTAGCTTTACCAGCTCATTTTTATAATAAACTCGCAAGATGATCAAGCTGTTTTTTTTAACCCATGAGTTATCAGCGGTGATGGAGGTGAAGCGGTGAGGCACTGACCTGGGGAACCGCCACCGCCTGTAATATTCCATCACCATGGGTACTTATTGCAAATCCTAAGGCCGTTATAACGCTTGCAATTGACTCCTTGCTCTCTAAACAGTGGTACTTATTCTTTCTGCTAGCGTTGTGTCTTCATATAAAATTCTTTGATAGTTTTTCTCTTATTCTTGCTCACTTGAGTTCGTAATTGTTCTCCGGTTAGTAACAACAATTCTTCTAGTCTTGCGATCTCTCTTTGTTCAAGATTCGTTTTAGTCTTTGGGTTTTTCTTTCTTTAATATCATGCCCTAAGTTGGGCGTCATCAGCCTCAACGAGTTTTTTCTTTTCTCTTTTTATTATGCTCATCTAGTTATCTCACCTATTTTGCTAAATTAGTTTTTTAATTCGCCTCTTGATGCTTCTCAAAGCATGATCAGGGCTTGCTATTTCCCGCATAGCAATGGGGAATCATTAATTGTTTGTAAACGCTGTTTCTTCTGAAAAAACTGGTTTCTGCGTCTATTGCATTTAATCATTCGTTTGCCGATTGATTTTAATTCTTTAAGTTCCATGTTTTGCATTTGGTTATCGTGCGGGATTCTTGTAAGTGTGTTTTGAAGTTTAGCAACTGCATCCTTATCTAATTTTGGTTTAGAAATGCCAAGGCGAGTTTGATCTTTCACACTGATCTTTGTAATAATTGTACTCTTGGCTAAAAACTTTGATGGGTCTGTTTAGGTGTAACCAACAAGTAGTCCCTGGTCGTTTTTCGCAGACAAATGGCCATCTTCTAATTCAAATCATTTGGGTCTATAAATTCGGGGGGTTTTAAAAAGCCTAAACTTTTTGTAAAATGCTCCGACCGTACTTTCTGTAATTCAACGCCGCATTGAGAGCATTGAGCGATGCCGGTCAAAGGGATTCATTTTCACTCATGTCGTTCTCCACGATCAAAAACATCATAAATCTTCCTCACCTTCAATGCCGCCATGTTTGTTTAATAATTAACTTTTTATTTTGCTTCATAAAAATGTCCAACAAGCACATGCTCGATTCTTGACCCGCTAGAAAACTGAAAGAAACCCCTTGGCGTGAAAGGAAAAAGGCGGAATATTACTGATCCAAATAATCCATCTACTATTGTTGATGCGGATCACATTCTTACTGTCAAATTTTCCAGACACTATGAGCGGATGATTGATTGTGCCAGGCTCTGCGCGACTACTTTCAAAATAGCACTCGCTCAACAACAGACACCAGCAGACAGTTGTCCAGAATTTGGGGTCGGGGGCAATCGTAAGAAAATTTGCTATAAAACTTGAGGGGCAAGAAGAAATTTTTTCTTTACTACAATGCAGACATATTTTTAACTTATCTGATCTATGGCTAACCCGAAAAAAAGGGATGATCTTGCGTTTCAAGGAAATCGAAATGAAAGCACTAAAACTTAGAATAGGCGCGCAGTCGCCGCAGATGCTAAAAGCAGCAAAAAGGCTGTACTGTAAATTTTGCGTAAGGAAATCGTTCTTTCGTTCCATTCCCTTAGATTTTTGAGCTGTGTAAAAGCGCCTGCTTCCAATACTTTTCAAGGAGCATTAAAAGACAGATTGTCATATGAAACTAACTTTAATTAAGACAAACTGTTAATCAGATCATCAGACACCGAAGCAAAGTACAAGCTTTCTGACATCCTCGTAAGAGTTTTGACATCGTTAGCAACCATAATTAAGCAAGGCTAGAGTGAGCAACAATTCAGTCAAATTAACAATATATTACGAAAGATGATTCATCCATACAACATATCCGCAGAAGCAGGCAGCGCTATATGGAATTTTTAGTTTTAGTGTCGCCGCAAGATCGCATTAAAGTATTTTATTGCTGTGTGGAAGATGAAGAACCGTTTCAAAAGAGCAAGGAAAAGTTTTTAATCCTAAAATAACGAAAGGCAATTAAATTGAGGGTAGTCCTAACCAAATCTACGCTAGCGGCTTAAACCTTATCACATTTTGACGAATAAGAAAATTGTTTGGAAGGCGGGAGGTAGAAATCCAACATAGACCAATGGTCTAAAGATTTACATCTTCACAATGTTAGCCGGAGATTAATTTAACAACAAATACGTTTATGGATTGACTACAGGTCAACGGAGGATATCGGTTCATGGAACAGGGAAGAACTGTGAGAGACGAATGAAACATTCAAATGATAAAGAATATGAAGCCGATAAACCGCTTAATGTACATTTGTGATTTTTAATATATGATGCGCCGCTGAATATTGAGATAACAATTAAAAGATGTAGTATACTAAATTATTTTTTTCATGTATAAAAACATGTCTAGTTCGAGGTTTAGCCAAATGTGCCTACAGCACCGGAGAAGCCCAGAGAACAGAATAGTAGAAAACACTAGCATAAAAACCTTCAGATAACAAACAATACACAAATGCAACAAAACCTAGAGCAGGACCTTTCAAAATACAGCAAAAACCAAAGAAGGTATTCTGCTGCCTTTAATGCCTGTTACTAAGTTAATACCTGGAACATCGACTAATAAGCGCTCTATCAGCAGGAACGAGTGTTGGTCTCTTAGCAACGGGCCATAGGCGCCCTCTCGCGGCTTTACCTCTAGGCGTTTGTCTTTAGCTCTCGCCTGTGTTCGTTAGCTGTAGGTGCTTGCTAGCAAAAAAATTAAAAACTAAAAACTCCTACAAGCACACAGCTATGGTTCAACTAATAACGGCTATACTTATTCGTTCAAACTGACAATAAATAAAGCGCAAGTTGACTCAAACCATCACGGAAAAAATTTAATCGTTTACAGGCCGATTGTAGATGACTACAAAAGACAAAGTTTGATCTTCAAAGACAGGCGAGGAAAGTTTTTCTCAACACCCAGACGCTCGAGCAGATAAAAAAGGAATGCTTAAAAAAAAGTAAACGTGACATAAACCGGTTTCTAAACAGCTTCATGCTCACAAGTAACAACATCGAAGGGTGTTTGATACTTTAGTTATGAGTCCAAGCACTAAAAACGTTGATATTGATCTGATTAAGGGCCTGTTGTTTTTTTTTTAATTTAAATAAATATGTTGGCTTAGAAAAAGAAAGACACATGGCTAAGATATATGAAGGCCCCGATGAATGTTTTGAAGAATGCTTGGAAGAGAGAGAGCGTTTATCAAAGAGCGCTGAATGTTATTGATTAGAAGTCATTGACCCCCCCCCCCCCCCAACAAACGTACAGGCAAGCGTTGTACATGCAATTTCCTCAGTTCCTAGTAAACTAACAATAGACCCCGCCAGTTATAGTAATGTTACTTTTTAATCGACTATATAACTCAATAAATGAAGAAAATCTAGAAGTTCTGGGCTCGACTAAACAACAGACTATTTCTTTCTCATAATGACTTAACACCCGGTTGGCCAGAAGGCGAACAGCTTACACAGTTTTGACGCTGCAGCGAAGAAGCTAAAATGAGAAGGCTCTGTTGGTCAGAGGGCGAAGTCTTAGAGATTAGATTAAAACCAGGGCCTAAGTATGCACCGATTGTAGGCAAGGCTTACATTCCCTACCTCGGGTGTTGGTTTTTAAAGAGAGCAGTTTTAAACAAAAAAATTCAGACAACAAATGTTTCATGTGGTGGGTTCCTTGCAAGGCAGCATCATGCATGTCCGAGAAACACGCAGAGAGAGTGACTAACTACGGCAATACGCCAAAGATCCTTAACTAATGGAATATCCTTTCCTGTTAGTGTAGGGGGGGAGGGGGGGGTGATTTTATAGGGTGTCCAAATTGATCAGTTTGAAGAACAAACAACCCAATAACTGTTAATGTATACACATGTTAATGAGGAAACAAAATTTGGTGCCAATTAAAGGTCCAAGAACAGTCCAACCAATAGGCGAACCAGCCAAAGTCAGGTGACTTACTCCTAATGTTGTGCCGCAGCTGTGCTGCACATTTCACATTATACCTACATGGAGCAATTATTACGCCATAC
>JAFLJL010005343.1:0-13762 GCA_018398815.1 Conus ventricosus
TTTTGTCGTATGACATATGTGGGGATCTGTGACAGTTCTAATGACAATGGTGGACTGGTAAGTGGAGGGCTGCTATCGGCAATGTTGGTGGTAGGCTGAAAGTCAGGTCAAAGGGCACACAAAGAAAGGTTGATGTTTTTAAGAGGTCAGCTCTGACACGAACACAGAGGTAACGTCGGCTGATGTTCTCGTCACATTTGCAGTGTGCTGGGTTATCATTGGTTTGATTAGTAGTTTCTACAGAAATGTGGTCGGAGTGATATCAGGGAATATCTTCTTTTTAGAGGAAAATATAAACATGAGAGGAACTGGGTCATGCACACAAATTCAGATGTGTAGCTACACCTGTGTGTGTCAGGCCGACACGCACGTGCAAATACTCGTTCTCGCTTTTTGTGCCATGAACGTCGTGTTCTCGCTCCGCAGGCTTCTTCTGAGCGGGGATATTGAAACCAACCCTGGCCCCAACCCCGACGGACAAGAAAACCAGGAAATGACAGCGGCGACTGACATGCCGATAGGTCAGGAAGACATGTTTAACAGGCTTATGCACGCCATACAGCATCAATTCAGTCTACAGACATAACTCATCAGAAATGATCTTGGCGAAATTAAAGACGAATGAAGCCAAGAGAACAGTAAAAGGGGCATTCTGGCTCAGCCGCTCTCAAACCAGTTTCGAGCGGCTGACTCCAGAATGCCCTTTTACTGTTCTCTGACAAGTAAGACTTCAATAACCAAAAAATAACGATTATTTACAAACAAACTACTGTGTAGGATTATCCGTTTTCATTACTAATTTACTAAACTTTTTAGATTTTAGTTTTTGCTTAAATCTGGCCGGGGGCGGTGCCGCAGCACAGTTCCCGGCCGCCGCAGCTCGCGCACGTGCGCTCATTCCCTGCTGACGCGCATATTTCGCTACTTTTTGATTTTTTTTACGGTGGCTAGACAACAACTGACAGTGTTGTGTTAGGTGTCATAGGAAAGAACAAACACTCAACTAATCGAACATAGTAATTTTGAATCATTTACTTTCAATGTATAGACACGACTGTGCGCTGAAAAACATGACTGACAAGTAAAAAAAATTCTTTGTTTACATTCTATTCCGTTCTTTCACAACACCAAATCAGGAGAAAAAGGGACGAAAAAACATTCCAATCTTACCTTGCAAATCATCCAGGAGTTATCATGTAATCCATTGAAAAAAAACAACAACTTCCATGAGTTTTTCCGGAATGATCAATACACTACGCGCACTGTTCTGATTCACAGTCATGTTGGTATTTGGCTGACGGAGCGTTTCTTTTCACTGGATGAACAATTGCACGGGTGTGAGTTTCTAAAGTACCCCGGTACAAAGACTACTGTTGATCAAAACGCAATAGGCCTAATACACCATAAAAATAAAAGAAGTTGCTGGCAACACCCTCGCCTGGCCGACATTTTGCTGGCACAGGAAATGCCACGTGTGCACGCGCTTAGTGGGAAAGCCCGGTGCCGACAGTCTTTGTTTCAAAGCTGCTGGGGTCAGCCAAGTTTATGGCAGAGCACTGAAAGTAAGGTCTACTACTCGCTACAACATCCCCAAGACTAGTTACATGGCTTATTTCCCTTGGACCATCACATGGAAAGTGTAGGAATTTTTTATGTTCCCGTCGTCTGAAGGTTGACGACACGGCCGACAGTTCTGTCTGTCCGTCGTCCGGACTTGGACGACGCGCCTCAAGGGAGAGAAATCCTGTCGTCCACTTTTGTCACGACTGGCTAGTAAAGGTTCCTGATCATTTTCAATAAACATCATTTTCGCGCATACATTCATCAAATGCGTCTCTGTCTTTCATGTGAAATAAAACTACAGTCTCTAACTGTTCTCTAAAGTCTTTTAAAACTGAGTTATATTTTTGACATAAAATCCACACACTTATCCCATCATGTCTTCCACTGAAAGCCAGTTTTGACAAAGTATTTCTTTTTTTGGCTATGTCTTTTCTGCCGAACAGTCATCTATAATAAATAGCGTCTGCGTTCCTTCAAACGCTCTATAAAAGTATTCTAAACACTCACTTAATTTATTGCTAGGATTAACTAAATGTATGTCATCATCTTCTTCATGTTTCTTCTGATAAACTGGTTTCTGCTTCTATTATTTTGTCTGCTGTCGGACTTAAATCTTTAAGTTCCATGTTTTGTATTTGGCTATCTTTTGGGAGATCTTGTAGTGTGTTTTGAAGTTTAGAAACTGCCTCCGCCCTTAATTTCGGTCTAACAAGACCAAGGCGATTTTGATCTTTTACACTGAGTCTTTGTATAATTGTACTCTTGGCTAAAAACTTTGATGGGTCTGGTTTAGTTGTAAGCCGAACAGATTCTCCTTGATCGTTTTTCACATACAAATGGCCACCATCTTTTAATTCAAAATTAAGGTCTATAACATGGGGAGGTTCTAGGCCTAAACTTTTGTAAAATGATTCGGCCTTACGTTCTGTTAATTTACGCCGACTTTCTGCTAATTCATACAGCAATGAGTGCGATGGTTGTGTCAAAGGAGTCATTTCACTCATGTCGTCTCCAGGATCAAAAACATCATAATCTTCTTCACCTTCAATGCCTGCCATGTTTCTTTAATAATTAACTTTTTATTTTGTTTTATAAAAAAATGTCACAAACATATGGCTCGATTCTTGACCCGCATAGATCGATTGAAAGAGCCCTTTGGCGTGAAGGGAAATAAACGGAATATTACTGTTCCAAATAATCCGTCCAATATTGATGCGGATCAAATTCTTACTGTCAAATTTCCAGACCTAGGAGCAGATGAAGTGATTGTGCCAGGCTCTGCTCGACTTACTTTCAAAATAGAACTCGAAGCAGCAACAGACCCAAACAGGACAGTTGTCCAGAATCTAGGACGGGCAATCGTTAAGAAAATTTCTATAAAACTTGAGGGGCAAGAAATATTTTCTTTACACAATGCAGACATATTTTTAACCTATTCTGATCTATGGCTAACTGGGAATGAAAGGGCTGACTTTGCGTTTCAAGGAATCGAAAATGAAGAAGCACTAAAACATAGAATAGGCGCCGCAGATGTTAAAGACGGCAAAAAGTATGTAGCTGTAAATTTTGCGTATGGAAATCGCTTTTCTATTACCTTAGATTTTGAGTTGTTAAGTGCGCATGCGCCATACTATCAAGGAGCATTAAAAGACAGATTGTCATATGAACTAACTTTTAATGAATACAAACGTGTTATCAGATCATCAGACACTGAAGCAAAGTACAGCATTTCTGACATCTCGTTAGAGTTTGACGTTGTTAGCAACCCTAATTTAGCAAGGCTGATGGAGCAACAATATCAGTCAAAATTAGCAATATATTACGAAAGAGTGATTCATCATACAACATATCCCAGAAGCAGGCAGACACTATATGGAATTTTAGTTTTAGTGCCGCAGCAAGATCGCTTAAAGGTATTTTATTGCTGTGTGAAGATGAAGAACCATTCAAAAGAGGAAGTGAAAAGTTTATTAATCCTAAAATAACGAAAGTACAATGTTCGATGAGGGTAGCCCCAACCAAATCTATGCTAGCGGGCTTAGACCTTATCAGCATTTTGACGAAATAAGAAAATTGTTTGGGGGTGGGAGGTGTAGAAATCCAACAGTAGACTTGTGTCTAAAGATCTACACCTTCACAGTGTTAGGCTTGATGATTATTTAACAACAAAATACGGTTTATGGATTGACCTAAGATCGACAGAGGATAATCAGTTGCATGGAAGTGGGAGAACTGTTAAAGACGGAATAAACATTCAATTGACAAAGAAAAAGATGGCGATAAACCAGTTAATGTACATTTGTTTTTAATATATGATGCGCAGCTGAATATTCAAGATAATAGATTAAAAGATATACAATACTAAATTATTTTTATTTAAAAAAAAGCATGTCTGTTCAGTTTATCCGAATGTGCCTACAGCGCCAGAGCCGCAAAAGAAGGGATAGTAGAAACCCCTAACATAAAAACCTTCAGATTAACAAACATTACGCAAATGAACAAAAACTAGAGCAAGACCTTTCAAAATACAGCAAAACCAAACGAAGGTATTCTGCTGCCTTTATGCTGTTACATATGTTAATACTGGGGCATCGACTGTTAGTGCTCTATCAGCTAGGAAACGAGTGTAGGCCTCTTAGCAACAGGCGTAGGTGCACCGTTAGCCATACCTCTAGGCGGTTTGTCTTTAACTCTTGACCTGTGTTCATTAGCTGTAAGTGCTGCTGGCAAAAAATTAAAAACTAAACTCCAAAGCACACAGCTATGGTTCAACTAATAAACAGCTAAACTTAGTTCGTTCAAAAATGACAATAAATAAAGCACTAGTTGACTCAAACATCACGGATGAAGAATTTAGTCGTTTTACAGGCTGATTTTGATGACTATAAAAGACAAAAGTTTGATCTTCAAAAAAAGGCAAGGGCAAGTTTTTCTCAACAGCCAGACACCGAGCAGATAAAAAAGGAATGTTTAAAAAAAGTAAACGAGACATTAAACTCTGTTCTAAACAGCTCACATTAACAACAACAAAGGGCGTTTATACTTTAGTTTATGAGTCCAAGCACAAAAGACTGTTGATATTGATTCTGATTAATTATTTTTTTTAATTTAAATAAATATTTTGAGTTAGAAAAGAAACTCAGCATGGATAAGATATATGAAGGACCAGACGAATTGTTTGAAGCAATGCGTAAGGAAGAGCGTTTGTCAAAAGCTTTAAATGATATCAGTCTAGATGTTATTGTTTCAGCAAGCGTTACGGGCAAGTGTTGGTCATGCTATTTCTCAAGTTCCAGGTAAACTAACAATAGACCCGCCAGTTAAAGTAATGTTAGCTGTTTTAATCGACTATGTAACAATAAATGAAGAAATCTAGAAGTCTGGGTCTCAACTAAACAACAGACTATTCTTTCTCATAATGACTTAACACCCGGGTGGGCAGACGAACTGCTTACACAGTTTGATGTGGCCGCTGAAGAAGCCAAAATGAGAGGCTCTGGTTGGTCAGAGGGCGAAGTCTTAGAGATTAGATTAAAACAGGATAAGTATGCGCCGATTGTTGGTTAAGGCTTACATTCCACTACCTCCAGCATTAGTTGCAAAAAAAGCAGTTTTTAAACATAAAGAATACAGACAACAATGTTTTATGTGGTGTGTTCTTGCTAGGCTGCATTACGTCCGCAAAAACGCAGAGAGAGTGTCTAACTATCACCCTTACATCAATGATCTTAACTTTAGTGGAATATCCTTTCCTGTTAGCGTGGACAAATGGATCAGTTTGAAGAACAAAACAAACCAATACTGTTAATGTATACACATGGGATGAGGAAACAAATCTACTGCCGATTAAAGTGTCCAAGAACAGTCCAACAATAGGTGATCCAGGCAAAATCATCTGTTGACTTACTACTGATGTTTTCACCAGCAGGGCTGCCGCATTACACATTGATACGAACAATGAGTATGACTGTTAGCATATACTACAAAAAAAACATTGCAAACAAGAATTCTGTAGAAAATGTTTACAAGAATTCCATCTGCTCAAGCCGCAAGCGAACATAAGAAACATTGTATTGGCCTAGTTGACTGTAATACAGAACTAACTACGCCCCCACCCGGATCTAAAGTTAGTTTTAAGAACTGGAAACGGATGCAAACGAGTCCATATGTTGTTTACGCAGACTTCGAATCACTCATTGTTCCTTATGAAGGACCAACCCCCAGAAACTTCCAAAAACAGCCTTAGTGAGTAATCACCAGATTTGTTCATTTGCTTTCGTTATTGTCAGGTCGGATGGCGCTCATTCAACGCCAGAATTATATAGAGGACCAGATGCTGCAAAATACTTCTTAGAACGCATGCAGCAAGTGCGTAACGCCTGTTCTAATAATCTAAACTTATCTGAAATCATAATGACGCCCGAAGACCAAGAACAGTATAAATCAGCCACACATTGTTGGATTTGTGGTTTAGGCCTCTCAGCAGACGCAGCGAATCCGACAGTAAGAGACCATGATCACATTAGCGGAAATTTTCAGAGGAGCAGCGCACAGTAAATGCAATCTTCAACTAAAGTTTGATCTAAGACATGGAAGCTTCCCATCTTCTTTCATAACTTGCGAGGTTACGACTCTCATCTTATAATGAAAGCAGTAGATGACGCCTTCAGGATAACTTTGCATTGCGCAGTCATCAGAAAAGTACATGTGTTTCACTTTAAATTAACATGTCTTTTTATGACTCTATGCAGCACATGATGGGTTCATTAGAGTCACTGGCCATGTCCTTAAAGGCCTGCCCAATAACAGAAGAATATTTTGACCCAACACTTGTTAGAAAGGGTGTTTACCCTTACGAATACTGAGCAGTTGGGAAAGGTTTGATGAAGACTCACTTCCTCCTAAAGGGGCGTTCTTTTCTAGTCTTAGAGGAAAGGACATCAGTGATTCTGATTACCGGCATGCTCAAGATGCGGGGCAGAAGTTAGAGTGTAAAACGATGGGAGACTATCATGATGCATACTTGATGGCTGATACATGTTTGTTGGCAGACGTCTTTGAAAATTATTGAAAGACCTGCATGAAACATTACAGCCTGGATCCCGTGCATTATATTTCTGCGCCTGGGATGAGCTGGGA
This sequence comes from Conus ventricosus, assembly GCA_018398815.1. NCBI lineage: Eukaryota > Metazoa > Mollusca > Gastropoda > Neogastropoda > Conidae > Conus > Conus ventricosus. The sequence goes on from JAFLJL010005343.1 coordinate 6,703, forward strand.
CGCTTTCTTAAAGTTTACTGGAGTACAGATTGATTTATTGTCTGACCTACCAATGATTCAGATGATTGAAAACGGATTGCGTGGAGGAATTAGTATGGCGTCGCATCATTACTGTAAAGCAAACAACAAATACCTAGATGATTATGATCCAAGTAAAAGGTTTTAACTATCTCATGTATTTAGATGCAAACAATCTGTATGGTTGGGCAATGGCGCAATCGCTTCCATTACGCAACTTTAAAATGTACACTGGCGGCGGTACGAATAATATTCAAAAGGAATTAAAGTGGTTGAACAGTTTAACGCCTGATCGCCATCGGGGCTTTATTCTAGAAGTTGACTTAGAATATCCTCATGAACTCCATGACCCACATAATGACTATCCGTTAGAAGCAGAAAGTCTAAAGATGGCAAAAACAGAGCCGCCTAAACTTGTGCCTAATCTTCGTGGCAAAAAAAAAATTATGTCTGTCATTACAGACTTCTACAATTTTATTTAAGACATGGTTGAAGTTGATGGCAGTTCATCGTATAATTGCTTTCGATCAAGAACAGTTCATGAAACCATACATCATGAAGAACACTGATCTTAGAACTAAATCCACAGATGCTTCAGAAAAAGACTTTTTCAAGCTGATGAACAACAGCTGTTTCGGAAAGACTATGGAGAATCCGCACAAGCGCAAAGATGTTAGATTGGTCACCAGAGAGAACGAAGCAATTAAGCTGACTTCAAAACCTAATTATCAGGATTTTAGAAGATTTCATGATCAGCTCTTTGGCATAATGATGAAAAAAAGAAAGTCAAATTAGACAAACCTGTTTTTATTGGGTTTACTGTTTTAGAATTATCAAAGCTTTTGATGTTAGAATTTCTTTATGACTACTTTAAACCCTCGTATCCAGAGTCCAGAGTACTTTACACAGATACAGATAGTTTTGTTATAGATATCCCTACTGAAGACATCTATAAAGACATTGAATTAGAAGTAGCTAAAGGGCATGCGGGATGGTACGACACATCTGATTATCCTAAAGATTCGCCTTGCATTCAACCGTTAACAAGAAGGTTTTAGGAAGATGAAGGATGAATTATCTGGAGGGGGTGATTAAGGAGTTTATTGGTTTAAGGTCGACGAAAATGTACAGTCTTTCGAGCCAGGAGAAAACCATTTAAGAAAGCAAAGGGAATATCTCGCAGTGTTGTGCAGTCAAACATATCACATGACAACTACAAAGAAGCATTGTTCAATAAACATACTTTTCATCATGACAACGTAAAACTACGATCTAATCTACATGAGATCAACACAACTGTTGTAACAAAGAAGTCATTAGATAGAACAAACACTAAACGAGTATTTGTTATCCAGAGTTTTCATATGCAATCGGGCAATTGGAGAACAGCATAATTACATATCTTCCTCAAGTTTTGTTATAAACCCATTTATGTCATATTTTTCCTCAAATTTTTTTAAAAGCTCAATCATATCATTATCCAATTCAACCAAATTATTTTTCATGTTTGCTTGATGTGCTCGAATTTTTTTTATTATTTCAAGATATTCTTTTCCCCATATTTGATAATCAAAATCTGGGATTTTGGGCTGTAGGTGATCTGGATGTTTTAGCATGTGCCGATGAATCCACGTAAATGTTTCTTAATAATAGAACTCGTATCATATGATTCCCGTATCAATTCCACGGTCTCTTCCTTTATCATTCTTGTTTCGTTCTGCGCTTCCTTCTGAGCTTCCATTTTAGACTCAAATATATTTATGTAAATTAAAAATTAATTAAGCACTGGAACTGTATCTGGTGGGATTATCTGCAGTTCTTCCTTCACAAAAGATATTTGAGGAGCCGGTTGTTTTGTTGTGTCAGTTTCTCGTAAATAATACACGGGCGGATTCATCTTTACAATTCTTTTTATTTCATATGGATCAACACTCCAAACAGGATCTGTGTCCCTGATGCGAGTGTCCCCTTCTGCTTCCCCCGGTAAATAAAGGTACCTTACTTTTAAACCAAACGGTAATAGTTTGCCGGTTGTACTGGAGTCTCCTTCAGCAACATTTATTGTTTGTTTTTGATTGCTTGTACTGGTTTTAGCCCTTTAAATTCTTCATTATTCATTGCGGCAAAACTGAGGGCAGTCTTCTAACCCATTCTGTGTTGCGAGAATTGTCAATCAGCTCTCTGTGATACTGGTAGGAGAAAAGTCTTTCAGATAACTGTTTGTTAAAGTTTTCAACTAAAGCCTGTGATCTGTGAACTCCTGGAATGCCTCTTTTAATGGTAACTCTATGTTTTAAAAATAATTGATTCACTTGTCCTTTAAATTCTTTTCCATCATCGACTTGAATCATGCGAGGATAAGTTAGCGGGCCTCGTTGATATATTAGTTGTATGGCAACAGCAACAGCAGAGCACTCTTTTGTGTTAATGGTTCCGCATCTTTGTATCTTGAAGCTATGTCAATGACTGTGAGTGCGTTACTTAAATCTTTTTCGTCTAATCGTATCATGGGGTAAATATAGAAGGTCCATTTGATGGGTGTCGTTCGGTATTGTATTCACAAAGTGTGGTCTCTGTATTCGTCTAGGTGCAGGTAAATAAATTTGCCAAATCGCTTGTTTAGATAACCATCCTTCGCTGTTTGTTCACTGACTCCCGCTGCTTGGCTTAGCTTTTTTATTGCCGTGATTCCCTTCCAATATCCTTTTGGCGAATAATAGATTTTGTTCATTTTTATTCAGCCAATATTATGCGCAACAAAATACACGACGGTCATGCCAAAGACAATAAACACGATTTCTTGCATCTTTTGTTTTTTCTGATGGTGATAAAAGTTACCGAATTTTGGTGGGGACAATGTCTCGATTGGTTTGCCTGTTACAAGATAATATTCTTTTATTGCTTGATCAACATCTTTAAATGTGTAAGCTGCATGTCCCTGTTTTTTTCAGTTTGTTGTTAATAAAATCTAACTGCTCAATTCTCTGCTATTCGTAGTGATCTTGTGCAGCTGCTAGTTGCTCCATAGCTTTGTTAGTCTTTTTCTCTCGCCGTCATCCGCAGTTTACTAAATGCATAATTACTTCCGCTAAAAAGCAAGCGCATTAACCACGCACCGCTATCATCATTACGAGTGAATGCCATTTTTATAAAGTATTTTTTTTATTTTACATATTGATATGTCAGGAATTATTCCTTGCTTAACTAGAAAATCTTTCGTAGCAAATGAAGCTGTAATAACAGCAATCAGCTTTGCTGAGTCCTCAAAGTTAGTTTGCCAAGATCTGCTGGTTTTATTTTTAACAGGCTTTTACCAAGCATTGTGTATCCTACACTTAGGCCTCCAATAACAGCAGAATGTATACAAGGTTAGTAACAGTTTTTTCGGTGCTCATTTTTAAAAAATAAATAATTATAATTGATAAAAACATGAACAGCGATGATCTACTACAGCTAGGGCGGCCTAAACCTTCCTGAACTTATGATTACAAATGATCAAGTTGATGGCCAAGCTATTATGCCAAAAAAGAAAGGTTGTATTCTTTGGCAGCATGTGGAAAAACAAAACAGTTCCTCGGAAATGAATTCAGCATAGAACAGATTCAACAGATGTCGCCACAAGACATTGTAAAGTATCACAACAGGTATGAAGCGCAACTAGGATCAAGAATGGTAAAAAGTGTCGGGCAAACGGTTCTTAGTTTGTACACTAAACTAGTAAGTAAATTTGCGCCTATTGATTCTGAACAAAGACTTTATGTATGATTTAACGCAGGATCCAGTTTTAACAAGTCATTAGAGTCTCTAGGATGTGATCTGTATTACAGATTTGGAACATTATTATCGCCGCTAATCATGGGATTAATTACTTTTAATCATATAGATTTTATTTCCTTCAAATGACCGAGCCAGAAAATCAGCAGAATCAGAATCAGAAAACATTGAATCAGGTGAAAGTGGTCAGTAAAACACCTCATCCTGACGCGTTGCAGCAGGAAAAAGATTAGCAGAGTGGAACAAAGCGAACAAAATTAATGTTACAATCACAAAATATAGCTATAATGAAAAGTGCCAGAGCCGCAGCCAGTTGTTTCAATGCCGGCTATAAAAACACCAGAACAAGTTGATCCTACAGCAACGCCAGGGTTGCCACACCACCAAAGTCTTCACAGAATTTTCTTAAAAACAATTGTCATTTTTGGCGGCATTGCTGCTGCTGGGGGTGGTTATTACGGTTATAAAATATATAACAAAGACACCAAAAACCAAAGCAGTCCAAACAATCTCTGCCACTAAATACAAATCCGAACACAAAAGTATGCCAGAACCGCCAACAACAAAAGATCATTTTGATCCATTTAAAATGGAATAATACTTTAAGAACTTGATAAATAATTATAAGTTAACTTGAATAAGAACTTGGTTGTACTTAGAGGATGACTTAGTTATGAACTTGAGGTAACTTAAGTTAGAACTTGAGCTGACTTGATCAAGAACTTATTAAGAACTTGAGGCAACTTGAGTAAGAACTTAATTAAAACTTGAGTTGACTTGATTAAGAACTAGAGGCGACTTGATTAAAAACTTGACTAAGAACTTAGAGGTTACTTAATAAGAACTTAGAACGACTTGATAGCGACTTGAATAAGAACCTATGGCGACTTGATGAAACGTAAATAAAAACACAATCCATTGTTACATTCTTTTTGGGGAGACAACTCCTGTTCTCTTATTCTAAAGGGTTGCTTTCCTTTGTGCGACCCCTTCAATTATTGGCTTACAAAATTGCAGAGCTGGGGCGATGCATTTGTCGCTTTACTAGTAGGCGACCAGCAACACAAATCAGCTGTGTCAAATTACACAAAATTACATAGCCAGGGCGGCCACGCGTGCCGGTGATCCAAAAACTAAATTTATCTCCTAAGAATATGCCTGCGGAAGTTTTCCGCAATTAAATTTAGCCCTCCCCGCCCTCAAGTAATATTTCACATTTTATGTATTAAAAGAAGCATTTTTTTTATTCAATCTAATAAAGTATTTTAAATAAATTTTATTTAAAAAGTAGTGACTAAAAAGTAAGGTAAGATGCACTTTGTTAATTAGCTTTTAATTTTGTTTTACAAAAATAAAAAAACAACTTTACACTAGGCAACTAGACACCATAGAATTGTAAAGCTTTCCGTGTGCTGGGTATATATATAAATCTTAAATAAATAACATTGAGAATATGCCTGCGGTAGTTTTATATTCTTGTTTGTCATGGTATTGCAAAAGTCTAAGTTTGGCCCTTTTCCCTGCCCTTAAGTGATCTCTTCCATTTCGCGTCTTTGGTCACTGGCGTAGCTATGAACGCCCGTAAACCAATTTCGAGTGTATGGCTTTGGTCACTGGCGTGGCTATAAACGCCCATAAACCAGACTTCCTATAAATCTGGAAGAGTCACTAAAAGGGGGGTGAGGGAACTGCCCCAAATTAGAAAAATAGCGAGCAGGCAACCAAGTATAAAAGTATACTACTGTTGGAGGCATATTCTCAAAACCCTTCACATCTGGCCGTGTTATATGTGACCTCTGGGTCTGGCTTGGGGTCCTAGGGCGCCATAGGGTCTCAAGTGAGATCCAGAGGTGATCAATAATGCGGCCAGATGCGAAGAGTTTTGCATTTTTTATTGAAAATGATCAGGAAAAACACAGGATTAAGCAAAAACTAAAATCTGAAAAGTTTAGTAAATTAGTATTGAAAACGGATAATCCTACACAGTATGTTTGTTTGTAAATAATCGTTATTTTTTGGTTATTGAGTCTTACTTGTCAGAGAACAGTAAAAGGGGCATTCTGGAGTCAGCGCTCGAAACTGGTTGAGAGCGGCTGAGCCAGAATGCCCCTTTTACTGTTCTCTAGCCAAGTAAAGCATCAGTGTGAGGAGATAAACAGACGATGTGACAGACTGGAAACTGAGCAGAGACAGCTGGCGGAGACAGTGACTGACATGACAACAGATATTAACACCTGTTTGAAACGTCAGAGGACAGAAAAGAAGAGACACATAAACTGACTGAAACGATAAAGGAAATGAAAGAAGTTAAGAAACTAAAAATAGACACTGACAAACTAGAGAATTTCTCTCGCCGAGACAATCTGCACTTTTTCGGGATTCCCAGAAAACAACCCACGAAACATTCGATACATGTGCCAAGGCAGTTGTCGATGCTCTGAATAGTGTAGATCAGCATAGATGCTGGACTGAAGAGGACACTGAGCGAGCGCAACCGGACAGGCTATGCACGCGAAGGTCAAACTAGACCGATGATTGTCAAGTTTAGAAGGTGGAGAGATAAAATGTCTTTAATCATGAACAGAGACACTCGACAACGGCTTTTCGACTCGGGATTAGAATGGCAAATGACCTGACAAGAGCGCAGGCCCAGATCATGTCAAAAGCCAGAAGTGAGGGAAAGAGAGCTTACTTTAGAAAAGGTCAAATGGTCATTGGCCCCCAACTCCCAGACCCCGGACATATGCTGAGGTGGTGAGAAGTGGCGATTAAAGCTGTGCTGCCACAAGTCCACCGAAGACGTACGAAAGCGCGCACTGCTATTTAGCGCGCAGAAAAAAAAGCTATAAAGCGCGCATTTTCCGCTATTAAGCGCGCACGGTCACGGCACGGTTACAACCGTTTAGCGCGCAAATGCAATTGGTATATAAATACACGAATTCACGCATAGTTTTCTATAGTAAACAAGTTGACTGCGTTGCATTTCGTGATTCACGATGACTGCATGGATAGATATCACGTGCTTATTCAGCAAGAAAATGGAATCACGAAATAGTTTTATGTTAGTTGAATTCACTCAGATAAAAAATAGAGAGATTTTACTCAGTTAAAAAATACGGAGATTTGCATTCCTGAACTCTACACGCTATTAAAAACACGTCAGTTGGACATTACATTGTGAAGGATTGCATTATCCAGAATTGTTGCTTGTGTCTGCCAGAAGTCATTCATTTTCCAGTTCGTTGTTGCTTGTGTACGGAATCAGGGG
>JAFLJL010005344.1:0-13735 GCA_018398815.1 Conus ventricosus
TTGAAGTTTGTGCTGTTGTGCCACGCAGTGAGAGGAGCACATGGACCTTGCTGGATGGTCCTAACCCTGTCCAGGACTTTCCGCAACAACGCCTCGTCCCACGGGGCGTTCTCCACTGTCCACGGACCTCCTACAGCGCATACGACCGGTGTGGTTAGCTCTGTGTCGTGCCATTTGGGGTGTGTGTGTGTCAAGGGTGTCGGCCTTGAAAGACTCTATTCAGGAACAGACCCGGTTTGGGGCACCTGAGTCGACCCGATACTCTCAGAGGACTTGGGAGAGACAGAAGTGTGAAGAGTGTGTGTGTGTGTCAAGGGTGTCGGCCTTGACAGACTCTATTCAGGAACAGACCCGGTTTGGGGCACCTGAGTCGACCCGATACTCTCGGAGGACTTTGGGGGGACAGAGGTGTGGGGGAACCACATGAAGCACGGAAAGGAATGTGTGTGTTGAAATGATTAATTGTGATTGTGTATGTTGTGTGTGTTGGAATGCTTGTTTGTGACTATGTGTATGGTGTGTGTGTTGAAATGCTTAATTGTGATTGTGCATGTTATGTGTGTTGGAATGCTTATTTGTGACTATGTGGGTGTCGGTGTGAATAAATGGTGTATTGTATTGTAATCTTTCTTGTGTGGTCTCTTGCGAGGCGTGTGAGGTCAGTCACTCCCTTCACTCCCATCTAGACCGATCCTGTCAGGGCAGACCTTCAGGGGTCGGTCGTGACAATGCAAAACATGTATTGCAAGTAAAACGTACTGAAATAATGTGGATATGAATGAATACAAAGAGAGAGAGAAAGAGAGAGAGAGAGAGAGAGAGAGAGAGAGAGAGAGAGAGAGAGAGAGAGAGAGAGAGAGAGAGAGAGAGACAGAGAGAGACAGAGAGATACAGACAGACAGACAGACAGACAGAGATAGAGAGAGAGAGGGAGGGAGGGAGAGAAGGAGGGAGGGAGAGAGCGAGAGAGAGAGAGAGAGAGAGAGAGAGAGAGAGAGAGAGAGAGAGAGAGAGAGAGAGAGAGAGAGAGGAGGAGAGGGGGTCAACTGATTCAAAAAGCAAAATATACATTGTTAATAATGCAAAATATGTACATCAAGGATAAACATGTTGAAATAATATTGACAGACAGAAAGAGGAGTTCAGCGTTGCGAGAAACAAAAATACACATTGTTCATAATGCAGAACATGCACATCAAATATAAGATATTGAAATTCAATAAGCGCAGAGAGAGAGAGAGAGAGAGAGAGAGAGAGAGAGAGAGAGAGAGAGAGAGAGAGAGAGAGGAGAGAGAGAGAGAGAGAGAGAATAGACATACAGACAGCGGACAGGTAGGCAGGCGAGCTGAAGAAAGAACATCCTGTCATTGTATGGAGAGGTACAAGGCAAAGCGGGGGGAAGGGGGGGGGTAGGGGGTAGAGGGGGGGTGAAACAAATCTTTACAGGAAATATTGCAATTCATTGCCATTTATCTGCTGGACTTACATCTTCCGACCCATCTGTCTCGCACTGTTCCTCGTCCACGCTGTCCGGACTCAGGGCTTGTTGTCGTTGGTGGTGGAGACCCAGGACAGAGGCACTCGACGAAGGAGACTGTGAAGACCGGAGGTAGCGAAGGCCTGCCGTCCCCTTTCCCTTAGTCTGGAACCTGGTCTGTGACTGCTGACGGTGTGCTGGCGGCGTGGATGATTTCAGAACACCATCCAGTAGATCCGCCTTGATCTTGATGTTTTTATATACCCGTTATGGGCCTTCACAAACACTTTGCCCCTCACTGTCCAGCACTGGCTTGTCACGTCTGCATCACGCACCGCCATCAGGAGCTGGTAGTTCCTCTTGGTCAGGTCTTCAACGATGACTGGAGACTCTCGACACCCCGGGCGCCTACGAAGTTTGCTGCGATTTGACATGCACTTGTCACATGTCTTTCGTGACACAAAGCGAACTATTAATTCCTCTCTGGAGCGGTTGGGCCTGTTCGCTTTTTCCCCAGTCCTATGCGCCGCATCGAATATCGTTCTGCGTGATGTGGCGCAGTTGTAATCTTGTTAAGGAATTTATGAGCAAAGTAGCCATCACAGTCCTTGCTACCGTTTCATTGTCTGGCTCAGGCACTGGTACACCCTAAGGTTGTAATTCTGCCATACTGTTCTAGATCATTAGCTCTGTCATCTGCAGGCCAACACAATATTTGGCGAGCTTCAGTCAGCTCGTAGCATCTCCTCTTTTCTTCGGCAATCCTCGATGTCGGCTTTCAATTTCGAGTTTTCATTTTGAAGCAACATGATTCAGCTTTCAGTTTTTCCTCCACAGTGTCGTTTAGTTTATAAGATATGTTTTCTCCATTCTCACACAGATTTTTTCTAGAAGTTCAATGTTACTAAATTCTCTTTCGTGCGCCACTCGTATTTTCACGGAATGTTCGTTTCCCTGACTGGGCAGTCCTGACTAAAGTCAGAGACTGTGGACCGAACGCGCGGGGCAGAACATGGCAGGAAATGAAACAGAATGGAGTCGGAGGTCGGTGTAAACATCACATGTCTGTTTCAAACCTGGAGCAGAAATCTCATGCTTTTTTTGGCCGGCGTCCTCCTGTCTCTCCGCGCTGTCCGTCAAGAGCCGTGCATTCGATTCACGGCTCAAGTCGCCTCCAACGTCCCAACTGACTCTCAGAGGCGTTCTTTTGAGCACTTTTCTATTTTCTTTTCTCTGTTTGTTTCATGATCTGACTGACGATCGTTGGGGCACTTGACGGCAAGATCCGGAAGCAACAGGAGCACGCTGTACAGGGAACCGTCTTTCGAAGCAGTTACGGCAGGGTGCTTATAACACTTCAAGCCGCTCAAGCAAAAAAGAAGGGACAAAAACACCCTAAGTTCAAAAAAAGAAACTGTTTCGCTGTGGCAGCGAGAGCTCAGCGGGCCACGTCCGCTTCTTCCCTTCGGGACGTATCAGTGTTCACTCCATTGGTAACAATGAATTTAAAAGAGAATAAATGTGTATATTCAGTTCTAGTCGACTCACGCCATACGTCCTGCAGGTCCTCATAAATGGAAACACCTACGATGCAAACTTGACATTGAAAAACATATTTTAGAACATGTCCTAATTTTCGACACTGACACAAAGTTAAGATGTTCCAGTATAGATTGTTTAGAATCCTTCCGAAAGCAGATATCTCTTTCTTTGCAAAATTATTTCTTCGTATCTGTGTGCCTTGTGCGATGAGGAAGAATAAACTATTAACATTTATTTTGGAACTGTCAGCTGCAAAAATTTTTTGGACAGTCTGCAGAGACAGCTAACAGTACTTGCGAAACGTGTGTCAAACCGTAACATTTTTTCTGAAAATCTTATTTTATTTGGAAAAAAACCCCCCAAGTGGAGGGCGGTGATCCACTGATAAAGGTGTAGATCAATAATTTAATTGCTAATTCTATATTTACAAATGCAAATGGAAAGGAGCAAACCACGCATTACTGCTTTCAACGGCGACTGAAACAAAGAGTACTCAGTAGAGTGCTACTGTTAATTGCAATGAAAGGATAAAATATAATTTTTGATCATCAAGTGGCCTCCATATAAACCTCTGATAGAACTTTAAGACTTTGTAACAAAGTATGTTTTTCATATACTCTTGGATGCTGCATGAATATCACAACATGGAAGGTCACTGCCATAAGGGGCCCCCCCCCCCCCCAAACTTATTTCGCTGAGTCTTATATCAGGTGTATATTTGTCAGTTAACTTTCTCTTTTTTCCCCCTCTCTTGTCCCCACGATGGGCAGCACATCATGACATCTTGACTACCACCGCTACCCTTAACTTCCATCCCTTTACCCCTACAATCTCTCCTCTCACTATCTCTCGTCTCTCTCTCTCTACATCTCTTCATCCACTTCTCCTCTTCACTCTCTCTTCTCCTCTGCTCTCTTCTCGTCTCTCTCTCCTCTGCTCTCGCTTTCTCCTCTCTCTCACTCTCTACTCTCTCTGCCTGAGCTTTCCTGATCGTATATCTTTCTTTCCACCTGTCACCTGTTGCATCCCCCCCCCCCAGCATCCCCTTCCCCCCCCCCCTCGCCCCCTCCACTACATCCCCCCCCCCCCATCCCCTCACGCCTCTGTCCACACAAACCCTTCCTTCCCTTTCTCCTTCCTCGAACCATTCACCTCCAAATCTCTGTGTACTCCTTCTTTCCTTCCTTTGGCTTTCCACTCTTATTTATTTGCCATCACAACAGTAGCATTCTCACAAAATGACGAAGAACGCTCATCGTTATTATATTTTCTTTTTGAGATTAAAAAAAAAGAAAAGAAAACTAAAAAAATAAAACCCAAACATTTAGGTAATCACAAGTAGTTATCATGGTGATGAATGTTGAAATGACGATGATGATGATTATTATCAAGACGAGATGATTAAGAATGTTATTATGCTTTGGTATGTTATAATTGTCTCATTACCTTGTGTATGCTTTTTGTAACCATATTTGTAATTTGTTCAATGTTTAGAAATAAAATGGAGTTAAAAAAAAGTTCTCTTTTCAAGAACCCCCCCCCCCCGACCCCCTCCCCTCCAACCAACTCTCTCTGAATCTTCTGCCCTTTTGGAATTACCCGTGTTACCATCGACCGTTGGTTTCCTGCCTCTGGAGATTATTCATTTTTATGGGAAATAAATGGCATTCAAATGCAGTTTCTATCATGTCACCTTTTTGTTGAAGCAAAAAATTGGTGCATATGGATGAAAGTCGCTGTCAAGAATGGAAGCACCAGCTGTCCATTTTGCAACTGTAAATTTGTCCACTAGGCCTTCCATACTTTTTATTGACATGGTATTGATGTAGGAAATATAAATGCACACAAACAATGTGCAGAGAAACGCTCAAAATGCACGATGCAAGGTAACCAATGTTTGTTCTATCTTCTTTGGGCGTTTAAACAACTGTTCCAAACAAGTGACGTGTGCTATTGGGGGTAAGGGAAGAGGGGTACGTTGAAACAAATGCACTAGCTTGCGCCAGTTGTCAGAATACACAGTATAACAAAAGGAAAAGAAAAAGTATCCAGACCACTTCAAACGCCCACCGAATTGTATCCTTTCAGAATTAGGAGCACACTGTCGAAAAAAGCCATAAGCAAAACCAACGCAGAACTCCACATGTCAGGGAGAATAATCTCGTGCATTAAAGAACAGATTGCGATAGTACACTGACGGTTATCCATCACCCAAAGGTAATTTACGAAGTGAATCGAAATGGCTGAACTATGTAGAAGATCAATGATGTCCATACTGAATAACAACTTCAAGTCTAAGAATGGAGGTAGAAACATAACAGAAACACTCCATTAATTCACAGACCGAAGCAATGAAACACAGTAAGCCCACTATAGCCTGGGACAACCATGAGAACCTGCTTACAAAAAATTGAATAAGCCGGAATGGGCAGCCCTGCATTGCAACGACTTAGTGTGCAGCCTTCCACTGAGTAGGCTTCATACAAATGTCCTGCTCAGGACATGAAGGTGTGAAAGATGACGTAGGAGCAGAACACACAGGCATGCAAGATAAAGAGAAGAACTGGATTACAGCTGGCCTTCGATGTGATAAGAAATCAAAACACTCAACAAACCAGATCAAGACTATACCATGGACCAATCTACCAGACCTCAACATCATGAATGAAAGTGGAGACACAACCAACAGACCGTAAATGGAAGAAAAAGAAGCACACCAAAACCAATACACGCAATCATCTCAAGGCCAACGCCTGTGAAGACTTCAGAATTTGAGCACACTCATAGATGGACCCTTCGATCAACAGTCACATCTGACCAAACACATTCCAACTAAGGTAAGGCTTTGGATCTACTCAGAGTTGACCAAACACATTCCACAAGGTAAGGCTTTGGATCCCTCAGAGATGAACCAAACACAAGTCAACTAAGGTAAGCATTTGGATCACATCAGAGATGACCAAACACATGTCAACCTGGCTAAGTAAGGCTTTGATCACTCAGGGATGACCAAACCACGTGTCCAACTAAGTAAGGCTTTGGATCACTCTATGATGTCCTAACACATGTCAACCTAAGGCAAGGCTTGGACACTCAGGATCTCACATGTATACTGTAGAGTTTTGTTATGCTCTGGTGGTGTGCAACTGACACTGGACTTTCCTAAGGCAGAGACAAATGAACAATGAGACCAAACCGAATGTCAAATGAGATAAACTTTGAATCTCTCAGGACCCGTCATTTTACTGTGAATATATGTATCATTGGTAATGTGCCTCAATGAAATGATGCAGCAGTGTGAAGTGGACAGTCCATAGATGAGGAAGTGTATGCGTTTTTGTTCTGTGGTTGTTGTTGTTTTTTTTTTGTTGTATGCTGTAGATTTTGTTGTTTTTTTACAGACAATGAACTAACCAAAGTCACTTCTGATAATTCGTTTCACAAAAAGGGAACAAAAGCACGCACACCCACACACACACACACACACACACACACACACACACCAACTCACCACACACACACACACACACACACACACACACACAACACACGACACGCACACCCCCACACACACACACACACAGCATCACAGCGCACACAGTTTCAGTTTCATCAAGGAGGCATCACTGCGTGCGACTAGTCCATAACGCAACAACCACAACCGCCTAAGTTTATGAGACCACAACTATACGCATGATTTGAAGCTGAAGATATATGAATTAACAACAAAGTATGAGCCATAGAAGAAGAGGGGTCTCGTGGCTACGACTCAGCGGATGTCGACCTACTGCATTAACCTCATCCGTTGGCAGGCCATGAAGTGCCTACCTACAATTTTTTTTTTTTGTGTGGACGTACACGTGTGTGTATGATGTGTGACATGGGCCATGTGGCGTGCGCGGCGCATGTGTGTGTGTGTGTGTGTAGTGTGTGGTGTGTGTGTGTGAGTGTGTGTGTGTGTGTGGTGTGTGTGTGTGTGTGTGCTGTGTGTGTGTGTGTGAGTGTGTGTGTGTGTGTGTGTGTGTGTGTGGTGTTGTGGCGCCGCACGTGTGTGAGTGTTGTGTGTGTGTGTGGGTGTGTGTGTGTGTGTGTGTGTGTGTGGTGTGTGTGTGTGTTGTTTGTGTTTTGGTGTGCGTGTGTGTTGTGGTGTGTTGTGTAATTTATGTGTGTGTGTGCGCATACGCATCTACAATGAAGGCTATAGTGTACATATATTTTGTATGTGTGTGTCTTTCGTATTGGGCCGTGGCACAATGTGCGTGTGTGCATTTGTGCGCTTAGGTGTATGCGTGTGGTGTTTCGAGTGTGGTGTCAGTGTGGCCATGCATATGTGTGCATAAAATGCAGATGTGTTGGGTAAGAGCGAGCGAATGTAACGCACACACGTTGTCGTTTGTGCGTGTGTAGTGTGCGTGGTGCGCGCACGCTCGTTTATTTGTGTGTGATGTGTGTGTGTGTGTGTGGTGTGTAGTGTGTGGATGTGTGTGTGTGTGTGTGTGTGTGTTGTGTGTTGTGAGTGTGTGTTGCGTGTGTGTGTAGGGGGTGGGGGGGGTGTACTGTGTGTTTGTAACTGCGTCGTGAATGTGTCAGAAATGACTTAGGAAACAAGACAATACCATCAATAACAACATACATACATACACATAACAATAAGAACAACAACTTCCCGCACCCCCACCCCCCCCCCCCCACTCTAACAGATCGCATGCCTGTTTTGAAATCTCGCTTGTGATAACTTTCATGTAGTCCTGTCCTTCCTGTCCTGAAGGACGTAGGAGTCTGTAAACTCCTTGGTGCAACAGCTGTCCTGTCCTGTCCCCGTCCTGAAAGGACGTGTATCTGTATCTCCCATTGGAGAACAGCATCCTGACCGTGTCCAGTCCTGAAGGGACGTGGTGTCAGTCTCTCCTTGTGAAAACAGCAGTCCAAGTCCTGTCCTGGTCCTGAAGTACTGGTGTCTGTATCATCCTTGTGATAACAGCAGTCCTGTCCTGTCCTTTCCTGAAGGACGTGTTGTCTGTATCTCCTTGTGAGAACAGCAGTCCTGGTCCTGTCCTGTCCTGAAGGGAACCGTGGTGTCTGTTATCTCCCTTGTGAAACAGCATTCCTGTCCTGTCCAGGTCCTGAAGGAGCGTTGGTGTCCTGTATCTCCTTGTGAGAACAGCGTCCCTGTCCTGAGTCCTGACGGGACGTGTGGTCTGTAACCCTTGTGAGAACAGCAGTCCTGTCCTGTCCTGAAGGGACGTGGTGACTGTATCCTCCTTGTGAAACAGCAGTCCTGTCCAGTCCTGAAGGGAACGTGGTGTCGTAACTCCTTGTGAGAACAGCAGTCCAGTCCTGTCCTGTCCTGAAGGGACGTGGTGTCTGTAATCTCCTTGTGAGAACAGCAGTTCCAGCCTGTGCTGACGGACGAAGTGTCTGTATCTCCTTGCGAGAACACAGTCCTGGTCCTGTCACCTGTCGCTGAAGGGACGTGGTGTCAGTATCTCCGTGTGAGAACAGCATCCTGTCCTGTCCTGAAGGGACGTGGTTGTCTGTATCTTCCATTGTGAGAACAGCAGTCCTGTCCTGCCTTGAAGTGTCGGGTGTCTGTATCTACCCAGTGAGAACAGCAGTCCTGTCCTGACCAGCCTGAAGGGACGTGGTGTCTGTACTCGCTTTTGAGAACAGGCATCACTGTCCTGTCCCTGAAGGGACGTGGTGTCTGTATCTCCTTGTTGAGAACAGCAGTCGCAGTCCCCCCTTCCTGGTGTCTGTATCTCCTTAGTGAGAACAGCAGTCCGGTACTGACCTGAAGGGTCGTGGAGTCTGTATCTCCCTTGTGAGAACAGCAGACCTGCCTGTCCCTAGTCCTGAAGGGACGGGGTGTCTGTATCTCCTTGTGAGAACAGCAGTCCAGTCCCTGTCCTGAAGGGTCGTGTGTCTGTATCACCTTGTAGAACAGCAGTCCTGTCCCCTGTCCTGAAGGTACCGGTGGGTGTCTGTATCTCCTTGTGAGAACAGCAAGTCCTGTCCTGTCCTGAAGGGACGTGGTAGTCTGAGTATCTCCTTGTGGAGAACAGCAGTCCATTCCTGGTCCTGAAGGGACGATGGTGTCTGTATCTACCTTGTGTGAGAACAGCAGTGGCCAGTCCCTGTCCTGCCTTGAAGGGTCGTGGTTGTCTGTATCCCCTTGTGAGAACAGCATCCTGTTCTGTCCTGTCCTGAAAGGACGTGGAGTCTGTAACTCCTTGTGAGAACAGCAGTCCTGTCCTTGTCCTGTCCTGAAGGACGTGGTGTCTGTATCACCTTGTGTAGAACAGCCGTCCGTCCCTGTCCTGAAGGACGTGGTGTCTGTATCTCCTTGTGAAACAGCAGTCACTGTCCTGTCCTGGTCCTGAAGTGGACGTGGGTGTCTGTTATTCTCCCTGTGAGAACAGCAAGTCCTGTCCCTGTCCTATCTGAAGGGTCTTTGGTGTTCATCTGTATTCTCCTTGTAGAACAGCATGTACTTGTGCGGCATATGTTGAACTACCTGGTGGAGGCAACTCTCCATGACCTAAAGGCGTTTTTGTCTTTCCCCGCCTCCTGTGAAGGAATCCCTTGCTTGGGTAATTGTTGGAATATGCACATTCAGTTAGGAATACATGGTGCCTCCGTACATGTTGTGTACAGAAGTCATTTTGGTCCATTGCAATTGTCTGCTACACATTCTTTTGTTTTTCCAGAGGACCGGGGGTAGTAGGGGTCAGGTGAGCTGTGTATCTGGCTTAGAGTCTGACAGACATAGTTTGACGATTTATCAGATCTAAAAATTAAGAATCCATCCATACCTACCCAACATACAAACATATCAAACATACATCATACATACAGGGATACATCCATACATACATACATACAAAACCCAACAAACATACATACATACATACATACATACATACATACATACATACATACATACAAACATCATACATACATACCACACAACCAAACAAAAAAACGAAGTATAAACAATCAATTGATTCATAAATAATGAAGTATACCAATGCCCTGGTGACAGTTGAACAACCTCCAAGCATGTATTAGGTGGCTGTAACTGTTTACACTGACAAACATGCCAAGTTGTAATGATCACGGAAGTCGTTGACGCAAAAAACACGACCCAATCTCATTGTCCTCAGCGACAAGACAGGAAAGGGATCAGTTCAGGCTACACCCTGTCCACCTGACCTTTTCCCTTGACCATCTGTGGGGGCCCATTTTTTCGAAAGGCGGTGGACATTTCTCGTAGATCATGACAGAGTTGGAACAGTGCAAGCGATAGGGAAAAGAACGGCATCCTGCCGGGCCCGTGACCCTGGGTGGATAGCCGATCTGACGGGACCTTGCCTTTAAAGGGAAAACAACCAGCGTGCAATTCAGAATCCATTTTGAAAACATCTGCTGATTTTGATCTGGGATGCAAAGAATGTATTGGGGCTTTAAAGTCCCGAAGTTCGTCGGTTGTTTTTTTAAACCAAATGCAGGCAAGAATGCCCTGTCTCCCAGCCCCACTTTTCTGTAGAATCTGGCTTTCATGTTGGTTTGGGTTTTGGGCATTTTTTGTGGACCCCAAATGTTTTTTCTGGGGTGTTTTTTGGGATATTTTGGAGTTACCCAATGGCGCTTTTTGGCTTTCTTCGTTTTTCTGTTCCTGAGCTCCAAGCTGTTTCCGGGCGGTTTTTTTTGAGGCTCTTGGGAGATGTGCCATGCGGGTTTTGTGTGTTCACCAAACAGATGGAAAAGTGCTATGGCTGTTGATAGCTACACATGAACCTGAACGTGGAAAAGACGTGATAATCTAACAGTGTTTCCAGTGAAGGGCAAAGGGTGTTTTTAAAAAACCGCTTGTTCTGATGAAAATTTACGCAAAACAAAAATTAAAAAAAATGGAAATCAGTCTGTTTGTGGATGGACTCTTCCCAAATGCTTCGGGGCTAGAGACAGAAGAGGAGAGAAAAGGGGAGGAGAGAAGAAGAAGCGAGAGAGAGGAGAAGAGAGAGAGAGAGAGAGAGAGAGAGAGAAAGAGGAGAGAGAGAGAAGGAGAGGAGAAAGAAGAGAGAGAGAGGAAAGAGAGAGAGAGAGAGAGAGAGAGAGAGAGGAGGAGAGAAGGGGGAGAAGAGAAAAGAGAAGAGAGAGAAAAGAGAGAGAAGAGAGGACCACGTGGTCATTTTCAAGATGAAATTTATTGTAGTGTGTCCTTAAGCATGGTTCTGAAAATTTCTTTCCGTTATAGAGCATCATTCAGTTTTTTGACGTAAGTGCCGACATTGAAGAAAAAATTACTTTTCCCCCAAATAAAAAGGGGACAAACAAATTAAAAAAAACAAAAACGAGCGTTACAATTGCTTTGGTCTTTTTCGGGGCAATAAAAAACAACTTTAGGGAAATGACATAAACTTTTGGGTTCACGTTTTAGGGTTGACCTTTGGAAACCCTTTTGATTTTTCTGACCAGTGCACGGCCAACCCTAACATTGTGTAATGTTTGGGGGGTAGGGTGCAGGTGTTTTCCGTCACTGAAGTTCCAGCCCATTTCCTTTTGGGAAAGAGTAAGGGTTTTAATTTAAGGATCTGCTAAAAACTGTCAGGGCGGAGTTTCCTTTGACTTTTACAGAAAACTGTACCATAAACCCAGATGCCCCCAATTTCCCCGGCCCCTCCGAAGGGGGCACAAAAAAAGACTCCCTCTCCCTCCAAGTTGCTCCGGGGGTTCCCCATGAATGGGGGGGCGGTTTGTGGAGACTCCGTTCCCCTTTGGTTTTTCCGCCCAATCTTTTTTTTCCCCCCCCGGAATGGCAGAAACTGAAAAAGACTACAAACCCTTCTCCTGACGAGTGTCTGCACGGCGTTCGAGGGGGCTTTATGTTCAAAACAAGCAAGGGAGCTTACCCTTTCCCCCTTTTGCACAGGCCCAAAGGGCGGAAGGCAGTTTTTGTGAGGCCCCTCCCCCACCCCCCTAGCTAACTGCGCTGTCACAGCGGTGTCTGCTTGTGTACAGCCAGTCTAGCGCCATGTTTTCGGCCTTGCTGAGCGGCCGATAAAAAAAGGGGGTTGTCAGTTTGACAATCCGTTGTTTTGTGAAGAATATAATCTTAAACCCCTGAGACACTGAAAAGACGAAAAGCAACAATTCTTTAATACCAAACCGACTGGTTAATTTTCCCGCAGAGAAGAAGAAAAAAGCATAACATTGTGAAAAGTAATCGGTGGGGAAAATTCAAAAATACAATCACACAAAACGATCAAAACTAACTCACTCAGCGCTTAAGGGAAATATTTTCCCCCTTGATTATACACAAGTTTGATACAGCCTCTGCCAAATACAACAAAAAAAAAGTCAAATTTGAGGGGTTTAAAGCTTTTTTGATCCAAATTCGCATGTAACTGACAATGGCCCTTTTTTTGCAGCTAACCTTTGGGAGCCACACCCATGACATACCAAAAATCTCAACTTTGCTCAAAATAGTAAGTAATTTTTTTTTCGAAAAATTCTAACCCTGTATTTCTTCTGTAAAAAAATACAAAAACAAAAATCTTTTGATTTTTTTTCATCGCGCGCGCAAACACAACACACACACACACACAACACAAAACACACACACACACCACACACACACAACACACCCACACCAACACCACACAAAAACTGGTACACACACGGTAGCTATAGCTGCAAACAATGTATGGTGGGTGTGGGTGCGCGCACGCATGTTTACGTGCATGCGTGTGCGCGCGCGCGGCGTGGTGAGAGCGGCGTGTGTGTGTGTGTGAACACGCGAACGCATTCCTGCTTTTAAAATATCGGAGACGATGTGTAAGGCACATAAGAAAATCAAGAATATGGCATCTTTCCCAAACCCCCGGTGACCATAGAAACACCGTCCGTGCCAAGAGACAGCAGATGAGTGTATGATAACACATGTCCAAAAGGTCACACACGCGTAGCATCCCCCCCCTGGGAAACCATGAACCACCGCAAACCGGTTCGCTGGGTAAATAGAAACCCATGCTCGCTGCACACACAAAATGTCCAAACTCATAGGAACAGGGTTTACCCCACGCTAGCTGTTCTGTGCAAGAATGCTCTACAGCCGAAATGAAGGGAAAAGGGAAGGGTGTGTGGTTGGGGGGGGGGGGGGGAGGAGGGGGGGGGGGTTTTGATAATGCCCCCCCGCCGAGGAATTTTGGAGAGGAGAGGAGAGTGGGGGTTTTATGGTGCAGATTAACTCGGGAAAAACAGTACTTTCATTACTTGTCTCAATCAGTCAAATTTTCATTTAAAAAAACTAGAATATAAACAGACTCCTTACTTTAAAAAACATAACACAAAAAAGAGACACACACACCATAAATATAACATAAAAAAACAGCAATACCACTGTTTTAGTTCTCCCTCTCAGGAACGATCCTGGGGATTCCCTTTGCCAAAAAAGATTTGCCGTAGCAGCCTTTTTCAGGTGTCTGTAGCATCCATTTTTTTAACACTGAACCGTGGTTTACAGTCAAAAAAATGATATGCATTAACATGCATTGGGTACAAACCCCACAATAGAACACATAAAAAAAAAGCACACACACACACAACACACACACACACACACCACACACACACAACACACACCACTGCACACAACACTGAACACACACAAACACCTAAACCCCCCCCCCCCCAAAAAACCAGAACACAACCACA
>JAFLJL010005345.1:0-14841 GCA_018398815.1 Conus ventricosus
TGATGTAGCATTTAAAATATAGTGACTTTAACATTATTTTTTAATCTACGTAAAAAATGTGTTGGCATTTAAGAATACGACCACAAGTAAATTCTAGGACGGAAAAACTATATACGATGGAAGAAATATTTAGCAGTGACAAACAATAAGCAATATGTTCAGTGAAGTAGACATGAACATCATTAACCCCACAAACGTTCATGAAAGCGTAGCACATGCTATCTCTAAAATCCCAGAGTTTCTTCAGATGAGCCGCCAGTAAAAGTGCTGTTAACCGTTCTGATTGATTATATAACGCCTGATGATAGTAACATGCCAGTCTGGGTTTCAACTAACAGAAAGAAGTAATCAGCTATCACGACTTTAACTCTAATGGGCTGACTACATGCTTACCCAGTTTAATCATGCAAGTGAGGAGGCAAAGTTAAGGGTTCTGGCTGGTCTGAAGGACAGTCCTTGAAATCAAGTTAAGACAAACAAAGTTGTATCCTATAGTTGGAAATTCTTACCTTCCTCTCCCAAAAGAGCTAGTTTTAAACGAGCAGTCTTAAACATACATAATTATGACAACATTGTGTTTTATGTGGTGTGTTTTTAGCGCATTTACATCCTGTCAAAAATCATGCAACAGAGTCTCCAATTATGAACAATATAAGCAAGAGCTGAACTTTAATAACATAACCTTTCCAGTAAGTATAGAAAGTATAGTTCAGTTTGAAGAGCAAAACAAACCAATCACTGTAAACGTATACACATGTCTGTAAAAGCCGATCTAGTGCCTCTAAGGCTTTCTCCAAACGCTCCTACTTTAGGTGAATCACTTGACAAGCATGTAGACTTGATACTGTTTACAGATGGGCCTAAAGTCATTATGTATTAATCAGAACAATAAGCAGACTTATGGCCTATACATCAAAGGATCATGCTAAGAAAGAGGTTTGTAGAAGGTGTTTGCTTAGAATCCTAACTATAAAAGCAGCTGCCGAACATAGAAACTCGTTGTAAAAGTATTGTAGACTGTGAAACCAAACTCCTCACACCTAAACCAGGTCTAAAGTTAGTTTTAAGAATTTACACAAATGCAAATGAGCCATACGTGGTTTATGCTGACTTTGAATCAATCTTACCACAGTACTATGGTCCACAACAGCAAGACAAAAAACAACGCTATTAACCCACCATCAGATCTGTTCTTATGCGTTTATTGTTGTTAGGTCAGACGGTCAACACACAACACCCGAGATTTACAGAGGCCCAATGCGGCTAGTAGATTCTTAGAGCAAATGAAACAACTTCGCAATCAGTTATCTAACCAACTAAATCTTTCAGACATTGTTATGACTCCTGAAGACCAAGAACGTTATGACTCATCTACACACTGTTGATTTGCAATAAAGAATTATTAGGCAGCGCAGTGAGAGACCACGATCACATTACTGGCAAATTCAGAGGGCTGCACACAACAATTGTAATCTTCAACTTAAGGTTGACCCTAAGACATGGAAACTGCCTATCTTCTTTCATAAACTTACGGGGTTACGATTCTCATTTTATCATGCAAGCAGTGACTTCTGAATATAAGAGGGTTACCTGCATTGCACAGTCTTCAGAAAAGTACATGACTTTTACTCTTGACTCTTTATCCTTTTATGACTCTGCCCAACATCTGATGGCTAGTTTAGATAAGTTAGCGGATCGCTACAAGACTTTCCAATCACTAAACAATACTTTGACCCATCTTTAGTGCGCAAAGGCGTCTATCCTTATGAATACATGAACTCGTGGATAGGTTTGATGAAGACTCACTTCCACCTAAAGGCGCTTTCTTTTCTAGTCTTAGAGGAAAAGACATAACTGACTCTGACTATGAATACGCTCATAAAGCCTGGACAGAATTACACTGTGAAACTATGGGCGACTATCATGATCAATATTTATTGGCTGACTATGTTTATTGCAGACGTCTTTCAGAATTACAGATCTACATGCATGAAACATTACAACTAGACTCATCACATTACATCTCTGCCCCAGGTCTTTCTTGGGATGCTTTCTTAAAGTCTACAAACATTCATATTGACTTAATATCTGATCTACCCACACTTCAGATGATGAAGACGGTTTAAGGGGAGGTATTAGCATGGCCTCACATCCTTACTGCAAAGCCAACAACAAATATTTAGACGATTATGACCCCACCAAACCATCTAACTATCTAATGTACTTAGACGCCAACAATCTGTATGGATGGGCCATGAGTCAACCGCTCCCCACTGAGAAACTTTAGAATGATAAAAGGGCCTCATGATGTTAATACTGTGTTAGGTATGTTGTCACAGCTTACGCCTGATAATCCAGCAGGACTAATCTTGGAAGTAGACTTAGAATATTCTAAAGAATTACACGATCTCCACAACGATTATCCCCTACCGCAGAAAGATTAAAGATGAGCCCTATCGAACCTCCTAAACTTGTTCCCAATCTTAGGCACAAAACTAAATATGTATGTCATTACAGACTGTTACAGTTTTACTTAAGACACGGATTAAAGCTGACAGCTGTTCACAGAATAATATCTGTGACCAAAGCCCTTTATGAGGCCATACATCAAGAAGAATACTGATCTTAGAACCCAAGCCACTGACGCTTCAGAAAAAGACTTCTTTAAACTGATGAACAACAGTTGTTTTGGTAAAACCATGGAGAACGTACACAACCGTAAAGATGTTAAATTAGTTACAAAAGAAAACCAAGCAATTAAGTTTGCCTCTAAACCCAACTATCAAGACTTTAGAAGATTTAACGACAGTTTGGTTGGCATTATGATGAAGAAAAAGGATGTTAAGTTGGACAAGCCAGTGTTTATTGGCTTTACCGTATTAGAGTTGTCAAAGTTATTGATGTTAGAATTTCTGTACGACTACTTTAAACCACTGTACCCAGAAGCAAGAGTCCTTTACACAGACACTGATAGTTTTATTCTAGACGTCCCCACAGAAGACTTCTATAAAGACTTAGAAACTGAAGTACTAAAGGAGCTGAGGGTGGTACGACACATGCGACTATCCAAAAGACAGGCCTTTACATTCAACTGTGAACAAGAAAGTGATTGGGAAGATGAAGGATGAACTTAATGGGACAGTATCAAAGAATATGTTGGTTTGCGATCAAAGATGTATAGCGTGCCAGCCAGACTTTCTGTAATGAAGAAAGCTAAAGGTATAAGTAAAGAAGTTGTCAAAACAAATATAACTCACGATAACTACAAGGAAGCTCTCTTTAAAAACAAAGTATTTCATCACACAAATGTTAATTTGTGGCTGATGCTTCTTGTTAGATCCCATGGCAATTGAGAACTGTTCTCTTTCGTCCTACCCATCTTCCTTCACCCTGATCAGCATGCTTTCTCTTTCACATTCTTCCCACATACATGCAACACATGACACAAAAGATGTTATATTGCGCTTAGGTCCACTCCACGAGGAGTGACAATATAATTTGTCAGTTCTGCATATAGAAGCATTATACCCATGGGTATCTGGACAGGTACATATAATATTGAACCTGTAAACATCAGATTTCTTTTTATCCAGTAATTTCTTGACTTTAAGTCCCGTCTTGCAAGTGCTTTTCTCTGGTCCCTTTGTTAAGTTAGAATTAAAACGCATACTTCAACCTTAGCTTCACTTGGACCATACCTTTTGTTTGTAAGTTAACGAATTCAAAGATCCAACTCACCATAGCTTCAAAGGAAATACATTTGTTTGCCAGGTAACTGAATTCAACCTTTACGTCACTACAGATTCAAAGGCAATACCTTTTGTTTGCCAGGTAACGGCTAATAATCCAGTATTTCTTTCGCTTTCTGACCAGCGCTTTGCGCCGCTTTCTTTCGAACACTGCTGAAGGGGTTAAAAAACATTAATTCCCCGGGATCTGAACCTTGAGTTTGACTGAAGGGGGAAAGCGCCATGAGACACTTCTAGTATTTCATCACACAAATGTTAATTTGCGCTCTACTCTTCATCAAGTAAACACAATGCTGTTAACAAGAAATCACTAGTCTCTAACAATAACAAGAAACTTACGTCAATCCTGAGTTTTCATATGCTGTAGGACATTGGAGAACTTTAAAAGATTAACTTGACAGATTTTAACAAGAACTTAACTTAAGAACCTAACAAGAACATAACTAGTACTTACTTAAGAACCTAACAAGAACTTAACTTAAGAACCTAACTAAGTACTTAAAACAACTTATAATTTACTTACACTTAACTTGTAATTTACTTGCGCTTAACTTAAAAAGTACTTTCTATAACTAACTTAACTTGTACTTATTTAGTTCTTAACTTGTACTTCATCTAGTTCTTAAAAACTATTCCATAGAAAATGGATCTACAACAGGAGGTTGCACTTTTTTTGCAGAAGGCGGTCTTCTTCTTTGACTGTGGGGACTTGCGGCTTTGTTGTTAGGTATGGCGTTAGGTATTTGTATGCAAAAAACCACCAACAACAGCACAGCACCAGTACATAATGATACGTCTTATTGTTTGATTGTGTTGTTGTTGTTAATGTGTGTTGTTGGTGAGATGCTATATTACTATCTAATAATTTTTGTTTTGCGGATTGGTTTGATTTTCTAAATTTGTTCCATTCAGCCAGTTTACGCCCCGCCTCAACACGTCCAGGATTTTTAAACCTTAGTAACATTACTCACTTGCGGTACATTCACTTGTTTCCTGCGGACTGACCGTGGCGTCTTCTCCTGATCGCTCATTTTTTTTATTACGATTAAATTTATTATGATCAAAATTAATATGATTAAAAGTAATTAACCCATGATGAATGGACATAGCATAGTCCCAAATCTGTAATACATGTCACATGCAAGAGTTTCTAGTGACTTGTTTAAAACCGGATCTTGTGATAAGTCGTATTTTAAATCTTCTTCTGAATCAACTGGCGCAATCTTACTTACTAACTTAGCATATAGGCTATCATTGTCTGACCCACTGATCTAACCATTTTTGACCCTAGCTGCGCTATCGTACCTGGCGTAGTACTTTTCAATGTCTGATGTAGACAATTGCTGAATCTGTTCAATACTTAGTTCAGTGCCTAAATACTGTTTAGTTTTTTCCACAAGCGGCCAGAGAGTATAATCTTTCTTTATGGCAGTGGCCTACGGAGTAGTCTGCTTGCTCCTCACACTTTAATAGTTCGTCACAATCCATTTTTAAAACAATAAAAAATAATATAATACTTTTAAAACATGAGTTTAAAGTGGTTAATTATGCGGTGCCTATCGTTGGCGTTATAGTTTATTCAACCCTTGCAAAATGCTTGTTTGGAATAAAACCACCCAACATGGAAAGATAGACGATTCGCCAAAACTAGTTGCAACTTTATTTTTAGCTTTAACAACAAAAGATATCTGATTAAAAAGCACATAGACAGTCTTTCGTATTATATTATTTTAATTATTTTTTTAGTTAATAAAAAGATGAGTGAAAAAAAGATTATCAACACGATTTGCCACTCTGCTGTAATTAGCGGCCTTAGTATAGGCTATTAGGCGTGTTAGCAAAAAACATGTTTAAAATGAAGCCGGCTGACCTAGAAGGTTAGACATTGAGGATGTTGTTAAGGTTATAGTTTGTATTACTGCAGGATTGCGTCAAATGACTTTCTTGTTACACGGGGATTATACCAGAAAATGTTAGTTCATAGAAAGAATAATTCATAAGAAAATAATTTATAAAAAGATGGCCGGAAGTAGTTATGATGGTAGGAGGAGCTATTGTTAATGCCTTGGCCTTCTCTGGAAGCAATTATATGTTTAGTAAATTGCGGTCCGATGAAGAGAGAGTACGTCATAACAAGGCAATGGAAGATTTAGCTAAGGCAAGAGATGCTTACGAGAAAAGACGAATTGCTCACTTAGACTTTATTAATAAAAAGTTAAGAGAACAGGGGCATGCAGAGCACACATTTACAGACGTTGAATGACGCAATGAATGAGTATTACTTAGTGACAGGAAAGAAGTTTCTAACAACACCGCCTCCAGAACTGTCTGACTTTATGAACCGTCAGAAGAACAGAAAATAGCAGAAGTTGGTTTTATTGTGGGTGCAATGGGAGCAATCTATATTCTCGCACAGACAATCTGAAAAACCAATTAAAAATCAATTAAAATACAGTCCTTCTTATGGACAATACGAAGTACAAAATATATTATTCTCCTAAGGGTATTGGAAAGGAAAGACTGCCATTGAAAAACTGAGTAAAGCTGCTAGAGTGTCTGAATCAGATGCGAAAGACTGGCTTTCAAACAGGCAATTTGGCAAATATATCTGCCTTCCCCCAAAAGAATAATAAGGCCTAGATTTGTTAACTCAGTTCCTAATGACACCCACCAGATGGACTTGCTGTATCTTCCACATGACAAAGTTAGAAGAAAAAAGTTTAAGTATGCTCTGACAGTTGTTGACATGGCTTCAAGATACAAAGACGCTGAACCTTTAACAGATAAAAGCTCAACTGCTGTGGCTGTGGCTTTACAAAAAATATACATGCGAGCCCATTAAAGTATCCTAGAATGATCCAGGTCGATGATGGAAAAGAGTTTAAAGGCTCTGTAAACCAACTGTTTTTAAAACATCATGCTACAGTTAAGAGGGATCCCAGGCAACCATCGATCACAGGCCCTAGTAGAAAACTTTAATAAGAATCTAGCTGAACGCCTGTTTACCTATCAATATCACAGAGAAATTATGGACAGAACGCCTAACACAGAATGGGTTAGGAGATTGCCAGCAGTCTTACGTGCCATGAACAATGAAGAATTTAAAGCAACAGGCCTTAAACCAGTGAATGCAATCAAATTAAAAAAAATTAGCATTACTGAAGATGTGCAGGGGGCTCAAAAACTCTTGCCGTTTGGATTAAAAGTAAGATACTTGTATGCTCCTGGAGAAGGCGGAGAGTGATGTTAGAATTAGGGCCACAGATCTAATATGGAGCGTAGATGTATATGAAGTTGAGCGAATTATGAAAACAGACCCACCCGTATATTATTAAGAGAAACTCTCTCGTCTAAAAAGCCCGCCCCTAAAGATCGTTTGTTCGTGAAGAGCTGCAAGTTGTCCCGCCAAACACAGTGAGTTAACAAAAAAAATAGTGTTTATTTTTGCTAAACTTATTTTTTTGGTCTATTTTGGGTTTAACTGATCATGTGTTTGTTTTTCAATGTTCTGTTTAATTGCATCAGTGTCTACCTGTCGTGAAGTAAAAGTCTTTCTCCACTCCTTTGAAGTTCAAATTTCTGTCGTCTGTAATCTTCGCCGTCAGCCACAAGCTTATCAAATTCTTCGTCAGTAATGTTTTCATCCTGTAATGATTTGCTTATTCTTAATCTTAATGAGCAAAGTTTTGCCGATGCTAGAGCCACAATGGCAGTGTGCTTTTTAATTTAGGAGTTAATTTTTTTTAAAACAGCACTTACAATCATAGAAATAGCACCTAACCCTAAACCAAGGCCCCCTAATGCTAAAGAGGCTGGAGCCCCCAACCCCGTAGCTAAAACAGCAACACTAATCCAACACTTACGCTAGCTAAAGCTGATGAGCCAGTAATTACATAAGAAAGGGTATTTAAAGCTTTAGCATATTTTTTTCTAGTAACTCTATACTTATCCAAGTCGCTTTCTATTTCCTTTTGATGTTCAGTTATTTGCTTTAATCTAAACTGTTGAACATGCATTTTTTAAATAAGATATTTTTTAAAATTAATCTTGTGCATATCTTCTTATTAATCCTTCTGACAGCACTTCATTAAGAGAGTAAAACGAAATAAAATCAACATACTTAATTAAAATAAAGTCAATACTGTTAGTTTGTCTTTGTCAACCATCACAGTAACCTTGTCAGATGAACATGGTGTTTATTTTGTCCCCGTTTTTAGTAATTGCAATGCCAAGCTTAAGAGGAGCATCCAAGTTTTCAGCCTTTATTTGTATGCCTCTGATTAACGTATGTTCTGGTAAATAGTATCGCCTCCCTCGGAGTAATAAATAAGCGAAAAATCATCGTCATTTGCCTAGGTAGCGGCAGTAGCTTTGGATTAAATTCTAAGCCGACGGTGTCATTCCCCACTTCAGATAAGGACTTCTTTCTCTGTAGCGTATATTCAGAACCCTGCCAAGTTATTTTAATCTGTTTTTTTTTCTGTGTTTTCCTGGAAACCAGGCTAACAAGATAGGGCCCTTCATTTAAGGCTTTTCTAAAATTGTTTTCCTTATCAAAGTATGCATTAGGACTTCGTAGTTCAAACTTTAAATCCAAGCAATTTCAGGAAGCAACGCCCAAGCATTCTCTCTTTTATGAAGTTTGTATTCGTGTTTGCCAAAGTCGTTTGCTCTTAAATTTCTTATCTCTTCTAGGGTAGGATATTGCTGTAGTTTTTTGTCTTCAATTGCTGTTCGTTTGTAAACCCCATCATCTGTGTATTCAAATCCATAAACATTTCCTGCACTCCTATTAGATCAAACTCGGTTGTGTCTGCTAGGTCTTTTAGCTCTACTGCAGTGCATTTAGGAGCTAGCTCCGCTTTTGATTCTGGCCCCCGAGACATTCTTTTTATAATATAAAAATTATAATAAACAAATTGTTATAAGCAATCAATAATAAACAAAATTATAATAAACAAACGTATTGAACTGGGGGGTCAGTCCGTAAGCATAGCTTAGCGTGCTTTGATTTTCTAACTGCTCTTTTATTTTTTTTAACTCAACTTTGTCCTTATTATATAATTTTCACTTAAACATTCTTCAAAACTATCTCTGTCCTTAGTGTAAAATAATACAACCGATTTTAACTGCGATCTAAAGTCTTTTAAGACTGCATTGTATTTTTGAGTTAAGAGCCACACAGAAACTAAGGCGTGGCGACCACTAAAGCTAGCTTTGACAGAGCTTTTCTTTTTATAACAATGTCTCGTTCAGCTGAACAGTCATCAATAATAAACAGTGTTTCAGTTTCCCTCAAATAGTCTATAGTAATGTTCTAAACAGTCGCTCAGTTTGTCACTAGGATCAACTAGAAATATATTATCGTCTGTCCAAATGAACTTCCTTTCTTTGTAGGACTTGTTGTGCTTAATGGTTGTGCAGAATATAACAATGTGCTCGTAATGAAAACCTGTATATTGTTTGTAACAAATCAAGTACGAATACAGTTTTCCCACACCCAGTAATCCCGCAGATAAGAGAACAGTGCGGATCTTTGGCAGAAACTTCAAGCTATCCATCTGTTTTTATTAGAATATTCTTCTGCATTTTAAAAACAGCCACGTCTTTTAGCCTGTTTTCTTCAATGTTTAACTGAGCATCACAAACCATAAAAATGTGCATTTTTATTGGGGCGTTTCCGTCTGCTTTCTTGTGAATATTTATTTTTTATACCGTCTTGCCCTATCCTTTCTCCACTTCCAAACAGTCTGTTGTCAAATGTGGATCTAAAATCCAGCCACAGACCATATTTGCTTATTAAGTATCTTCGAGTCTTACATCATAAAGGGAAGTTTTTACATACACGATCAACTGTAGGATCCCTTTGCCTACCTCCAGCAAACAACTTTCTTATTTCATCAAAGTGTTGGTGAGCTAAAAGACCGCGACCCGAATACAACTGATCAGACTTGCCATTTATTGCACAGTCAACCTTCTCAATTTTTGGATTATAAAACGCTTCTGATTCTCTCTGAAAAGGAGTTGTTTCTTCAGTAAACAAGAACAAAATTCCTTTTAAAGACTTTAGAGACTGATTTAGATGTATGTTCCAGAGAGTGTCTCGCTTGTTTCTATTTTCTGTAGTGGTGGTATAACGTTTCATAATAAATAACCGTTTTACTTTATACTTGGTTAAGATTGTTCTGGCCAGTCCAGGTTAGTAACAACATCAAAACTCGGAGAAATGTCACTGACTGTGTATTTAGCTAAGAGGTCTTTCAGACAGAACGACAGAATCGCTAGGATTAAATGTCAGATGATAAGTAAGTTTTTCTTTTAGTGCGCCTGGTAATATGGCATATGCGTCTTTAACAGCTCAAAATCTAGAGGGATGCAGAATCTGTTGCCAAATGCTTCTGCTACTGCCTCATCTTTTAACATCATTCTTTGCATCCCCCGCTTTAAGCCTGTGCTTGAGACCGTTTGGGCTTTGTATTCCCTGATAAACTTTCTCTTTTCTTTCTTTTTTAGGCAGCCATAAATCAGAATAAAGGGCAAAAAATGTGTGCCTCGCCTAGTACAAAGACTTCTCTGCCCTCCAGTCTGATTGTCATATGTTTTAACGATAGCCCTGCCTAAATTAGCAACAACGCTTGCATTAGGATCTTCCGATGTAATATCTATTTGAATGATAGTTTAGTGGTTCCTGGCATTATAACATCATCAGCGCCAAGATCGGGAACTTAACTATTAAATCTTGTCTGGCTGAACTGTTGATGGAGTATTTACACTAATTACAGTCTGCCTTATACCTTTTACACCATGGGGTTCCTTCTCTTTTCTGTATGGATCGAGTCACAGCCGTATGAGTTCATTTTTATAAAACAAAAAAGAATATAAATAAAAAATATGGATGAAGATTATGACGTGCCTGATCCTTCGAAGAGAAGATGAAACACAATTGGGACCTTCAGCAGATGAAGAAATTGAAGGAGTGGCAGTGGACCAAGGAGTAGGATTACATCAAATACGATTGCTAGATAGAATTGAATCATTATATAGACATATGGGTCGAGAGCAGCCAGAAGCGCTTAGGGTTTCCAATTTTGAGATAGAAAAGATAATCATTTGAATTATAGAACCAGTAAAGGGGACCTGTGCGGTTTACTAAAAAACCAGACTCAACACAGTTTTTAAAAACAAGCACAATTCTTGGAAAAATCCCTGTTGCTGACAAAAGAAATTGAACTTTATTGAAGATTAAGCTCTGAGGCTGTTAGTCGTTTACAAACCATAGTGCAAAGGTTGCCAACACGATCTGAAATAGAAATGACCTCTTTTCAAGATTTAGGCCCAAGAACAGATGAAGCGGCAACAGAAATGAGGCGAGTTTTAATGAGGAAACAGTCAGAAAAACATTAGAAACAATTGGCGATTCTCCACTGCCTATGCGTGAAATCCTGGGGTTAATGAGCGTCTAAAGTCAATAAGGGTGAACTAACAAACAATTTAGCAAAACTTAGTGAGCTGGATAGAGAGATAGAAGAAAAAAAAAAAAAAACTGGCTGATGCAGATGATAACAATTTAGGGCGAGAAGAAAAGGCTAGAATACAGCAGAAAATACAGGATTAATGCTACAAAGGGCAGCCAGATTAGAAGTGCTGTCTACTAACAGAGCGCAGCTAGCATCACAAACAAGCAGAATAAGAGAAACTATAAACACAATACTTTATGAAAACACTACGCTAGCTGAAAGAATAAGGACTCTGTTCAGAGAACAGGGGATTACAATAGTTAGTATGTTAACAGCCGTTGGGTTTGCTATCTCTACACTTGTTTATGCTTTAACAGGCGGTGCACCAACAGGCCAGTAACGCCTCCAACGCCTCAGCCGGTAAAAGTTGGATTAGAAAACAATTGCATCATCTAGCAAACCTATTAAAGAAGTTAGCAGCCAAAGCGCTTGATGCTCTGCCTGTATAATAGGTAGTGTTGTTAGTTGGGTTTTGTCTACATAGGCAAAGTTGCTGGTTATATGGCCGACCATCTGTGGACGTTAGGAGTGCTAGCTGCTGGATTAATTTTAGTGAAATAAAGTATGGCCAATCCAGTAAAAGTTAAAAATCAATGAGGGCTGTCTTTTCGCTAGTGTGACTATTAGTGTGAGGCAGATCAACAGGTGGCGTGCTTTCTGGGCTGCTTTCTGGCTGTGGGCGATTTAACTGGATCGCTTTCTTCGGCTAGGTACTTTTTTTAAAATGGATGGGGCGGGCCTTGTGTTTAAGCCTTGATTGTGCCCTAAGTTTTGATCATCTCCAGCTATGAGGATTTCACTGTTATAATTCTGTATCATACCAATCTGCAGTCTAAGTCAGAGGGTAGCATGTATAATCCATGCCTACAACAAAGTCAACCTTTGACCTAGCATGTGCAAGAACGTCTTGATACCTTTGTATGCTGGCAGGCAAATCAACAGCAGAGTTAACAGCATCTTCTAAATGGCTAGAAATTGTTTTCTAGCGTCAAAGCCTGTAGACTGATCTACTATGCTAGACTTAGTCTGTGCTTGTGCCCCTAATAGACACCAAACGTATGTCCGTATGGAGTCATTAAGTCTTTGCACTCTGACATTTTTAGACCTTTACTTTCATCTAAGATAATGTTGCCCAAGCATTAGGATTTTTTGTTCTATGGATCCCAATCGAACTTGTTTGTTGGTTGAAAAGAGGTGTGACCGGGCCAGTAGTCATAAGTATATTCTCTTTTTGTGCCCCACAAATACAATGTGCCTAACCCATGACTGCGGTCTAACTTTGTCTAAAATCAGTTGAAGGATAATGTTAAATTCGTTGCAGATTCTTTCATATGCATTATTGTCCATTGGGCTGTTGAATGGATTAAACGCGCTGTCGTTAGGAAGGACCACTTGTAGTTCAGTTAGTATTCGCCTGTACTGGTAATAAACATGAAAGTTATATACTGACCTTACTAAAAGATTAGGATGGTTTAAATGGTTTGCATATGAAACACCCGCAGCCAGTAGTTGCGCAGTAAATGGCAAAATTTAACTGATTCTGGTAAAACGCCATAGGGCGGGATGACCATGCTGATGGTACTCCATCACTCTTTATGGCGGATTTAAATATTTAGTTAGTGGGTTTACAAGTCTAACCTGGAAGCCGTATGATTCGTCTACTGCAATGGTTAGATTGCTGAAGTCTAAATATTGGGATTATAAACCTCCTAAATTGTAAGTGGCACTTTCGTTATATTTAAAAGGCTCCATTTTTTAAATTAGTTTTTTAAATAGTTATAAAAAGGATGCGCATCTATATAAACCAACAAAACAAATGTGTGTCCTTAACGTACCCAATTGACAATAGGCGTGGTAATTATAGGGTTGCCCATAGAGAAATTGGGTTTAAAGTTATGTGGGCTAACATATCTGAAAAGGCTCAAAATAACTGGATTAATGTTAATGACGAACAAGGCAATCAAGTAAACCATATAACAATACCTGATGGTTAATACAACTTTTGTTCTTTAAAAGAAGTACTCAGCGAATCTGGTATATTGTTAACAATTAACGAGGCAAACCTCAGAATTACTATTAATTTTCCACTAGAAGAAAGAAGAGAGTACACTTTCCCTAAAGCCTGGCTAAAATCTTAGCTTTCACAATAGTGACAAATCTTATAAATTTAGCACAAGAGAAGATGCCTATCAATTTAAAGGCAATAAACCTTCTGATTTTCTCGTAAACCCCATTTTGTATGTTCATTTACAAGAGTTAAAAACATGTGCTAATTTGTTTGCTGGCTATCCATCTACAGTTTTAAAGGTTTTGCTACCAACTAGGGCAGGGTTTTGCGATTATCAGTTATATACGTTTGACGGAGACAGCCAATTTAAAGAATTAATTAGCGTAGATATAAATTCATTGGATGTAAAAATAACTAACCAAGATGGAAAGCCCGTTGTCTGTTCTGATTTATTAATAGAGCTGGAAGTAGAAGAACGTATTAAAAAATTAGTAAGGGCCCAGTCCCGCGGACGCTAATTTTTATGTGTCTGGAGAGAATGTAAATATCTTCGTTCACGATCACCCATATTATTTTGCACGGAAACCCCCGTTTCAATGTGCTGATTACGTCAATATTTGGCAGTTTTGGCATGTTAATTTTTTTACAAAACCGGTGTTAATTTTGGCCAAAACTGATATGAGATGGCGTGACTTAGATGTGAAAAGGGGGGTTTTCGTGCAAAATAAGATGGTGGTCTTGAACGAAGATATTTACATTCTCTTCTGTCACTAGTGTTAAGTACTGTCACTGTGGTACGAAGTAGCTCCCTAGCTAACTACAAGTTAGCTAGTCTGCTCTCCTTAAGGCCGAGTGTCGAGCTCCCTAGCTAACTACAAGTTAGCTTGTCCGCTCTCTTCTCAAGGCCCGAGTGTCGCTATTACTAACAGCAAGTTAGCAGAACCGCACTCTTCAAGCTCCCCTGTCGTACTGCCGGAGTTCGTCTGCTTGTTTTCCTGAGTGTCAGTGAACACTTCTCACGCAAGGTGCACTTCCGCTGAGCTCGCCTACGTGCGCAGAAACCGTGCATCACTACAGATGTGTACTCACCGAATAAGTATGTACTCAGGAAGAGCGCAGGAAGGAAAACTAAGTTATAGGAAGGAGATGGCTTGGGGACACTGACTAGACAGGTTGTTTAGAGCTGCAGAGCGAGATTCGCCTGTAATCTACCATTACCAGTGAGGTATAGACAGATAGGGAGAGAAAAGAGAGAGAGAGAGAGTTAAGAAAAGGTAAAAAAGGGAAAAGAATTTATCATTATTCGGATTTTGAAATAGATTACTAACACGGACTTCATTCGTGTTTCAGCCTTCCTGGTGCTGTGGCAGTCGCAGAAGTATTTGGCTCCAGTGCTGTGCAGCACCTAATTGTCTCCAGAGTTGGGGAACCCAGTTGAAGAGGACAACGACTGCGGCAGTTGTGAGAGAATGTTGAAACGTTTGTCGTGTTGACCCACTATGATTTTTATTGTCCCCCTGGTTGGAACTCCGACATTGTTCCTGTATTTTAAGCCATCTTTGATTCT
>JAFLJL010005346.1:0-16038 GCA_018398815.1 Conus ventricosus
GGTGGGCGCACGGGTTTGGGGGACCGCGCACTGGTTGGTGCCGCGCAGGGTTTGGGGCCCAACGAAAGGGTTTGGGGGGTCACCCCATGGTTGGGGGCCAACGCACGGGTTTGGGGGTTCCCGCATGGTTGGGGCCACGCCGGGTTTGGGACCAGCACTGGTTGGGGCCCACGTATGGGGGAAAAAAGCCTGTGGACTTGGCTGGACGGCCCTGATCCCCGGTCCAGGCCCCCCAAAGCAAAAAAAGCCCGCCCCCCGGGAGGGCGCTTTTCCACCGTCTTTTTGTGTGCGTCAAGGGGGGGTCGGCCTTGAGCGCTTCTTCAAAAAACCGGGAAACCCGGTTTGGAGCCCCTAGTGCAAAGGCTGCCCCCAGTGGGATTTTGGGGGAGGAAAGGGGTGTGGGGGCACTAAAAGGCCAGAGGAAGGGTTTGGGTGCTGGAAATTTTTTTTTATTTTTTTGGTTTTATATGTCTTAGGTGTTGAAAATGTTTTGTTTGTGATTGTGCTGTTGGTTTTGAAATGCTTGATTGTGTTTGGGCCCATGTTGTGTGTTCGGAATGCTTGTTTTGTGATTGTGCTTTAGTGCGTGTGTTGAAATATTTTTTGTGATTGCGTGTTTTGGATGTAAATAAATGGGGTGTTGTATCGTAATCTTTCTTGTGTGGGTTTTTGCGAGGCGTGGGGCCCGTCATTCCTTCACCCCCATCTGGGAACAAACCTGTCGGGGCCCGACCTGGGGGTTGGGTGTGACTTTTTTGGGGGCCCCGTAGGGATTTTAAAGGGGCTCTGACTGTTTTTTCCCCGTTTCGCAGAGTCCCTGTTTAGTTCGGGTCTGTTTTTTTTTAAAAAGTTTAGTTAGTTTTGTTTTTGTTTGGGGTGGTTGGTTTGGGTGACTCTAGCGTAAAGGGGAGTCTTTTTGGTTGGCCTAAAGGGAAAAAATCCGGGGTGACTGGGATTCGAGGTGAGCCGGGGGATTTCGACCCGACCAGACCCCCCTTTTCCCCCGGGTGTCTTAGGGCAGGTAGGGCCCGTAATCTTGCCTTTCTTTTGGGCCGTCAGTCTCCCTTTCCTGTTTTAAAGTTGGGCCAGTTTTTTTTTTTTTTTTTTTTCCCGGGGTTTTATTGAGAAAGGGGGTTTTTCGGACGTTGGGTTCTTTTTTCCCTCTCCCCGGGGAATTCCGTCTGCCAGTTTGTTTTGTTTTTCCGGCCAGCCCACCGCACTGTTGCTCGTGTTTGTGGAGCCCCGGTTTTTGCCAGAGTGGGGGAAAGCCGGCTAGGTTTTTTTTTTTTTTTTTTTGGGTTTGACCCCCACCGCACTTTTTGCTATGTGTGGGGGGGCCCCGGTTTGTTCCCAGAGTGGGAGCAGCCGGGGAATTTGTCCGCACCACACACAAAAAACACCTACAAATAAACACACACCCCTAAAAAAATTGTTTTTTTAAATTTGGGGAATCTTTTTTCCCCCCGTATTTAAAAAACCCTTGGATATTTTTGTCTTGGAAAATTTTCCGGTGGGGTTGGTGGGGCGAGCGTGCTTTCGAAGAAGAAAGGTTTTAAAAGTAGCCCCTTACTATTAAAACCAGGCACTTGACTACGTGATTTTCCAAATTATTCCAGTGCTGTAGCCGATAGCCCCGTGGTTTTTCACTACTTTCTTCATGGGGGATCTTTTGCGGGGGACCCAAAACTGGCGCTTTTTTCTGCTGGGACCCCGTTGGGGGCCGGGAAAGGCATCAAAAGTTGTGAAAAAAAACTGTGGGCTTTGTTGAGTCACAGAAACCGAAGCCTCTTTCCCCCATGCTTCCCCCCCGAAGGGTATCCCCCGGGGGAGACTTTCCCCCTGGAAAGGTCGACCCCCAAAGGGACGGGTCGGGAGGGCCCTCCTCCCGTGTCGGGATTTGGTAAACCCGCCCAGGACATCCCCTCCTTTCCTAAAGTTTCTGGGGGCGACAGCGGAAGGGAGGATGGGGGCCCTCCTTTAGGGAAAGAGCTGAAGGCGGGAAAGCTTGGAAAGGGAAAGGGGTTTCTGGGAGGAAGTCTGCGGGGGGAAAAGAGCGCAGGGGGGGAGATGTTTAAAAAAGGAAAGGCCCAGCTTAGGGAAAGAGGGGGCCCCAGCGTAGAGAGGAGGTTTCCCACCCGGAAGCCCCCCCGTGGGGAAAAAATTTGGGGGGAAATGGGGGTTTTCGAAAGGGAGAAAAGGGGAACAATTCTTTCGCCGGGCCCCCGCATCTGTAAATCAGGGGTTTAAATTTCGACAGGCAAGCGATAAGGTTGGGCCCCAAAATTTTAAAAGCTTCCAGGAGTTCAGGCCCCCCCTAGTGAGGAAATTGATATGTTTTTAGAGCATTTTGACAAAGTTGTATTTATACAATTTCTAAAGGAAAAAAAAGGGTTTGCACCTTTTTTTGGATTTTTTGGGTGTTTGAAAGGGGGGGGAAGGGGTGGCCCCCCACTTAAAATGAGGGCCTTTTGGGCGCGTTTTAGGGCAGGACATGCAGTTGGCTTTGCGAAAGGCGTTTCCCCCTTCCCCCAGAGACGTACAGGAGGAAGTTCAGGCCCTTAAAGAAAAATAACGACGGGACCTTCTTTCGTTTGGTGATAGGTGCGCAAAACGTTTAGGGTATGGCGTAAAGGGGGTTTTTGGGGTAATTTGGGGAGCTGGGGGAAATCTGATCCTCATTGAAAAGTCAAAAAACACTGTGTCCCCAGATTTGGGAAATCCGGATAGGGGGAGACAGCACCTCGGGATTTTCGCGGTGCGATTCATCCCGCTGAGGTGTTTGTTTAAAGCTCGCAGGGCTTTGGGCATCGCCCAGATAGGAGAGGAAGCCCTCCACGGATTTAGGGGCCAAAAAGGGCCCAGGGAAAACCCGCTAGCGGGGTGAAAAAGGCAGGAGTTCTTGGGGGTTTTTCCGCCCCCGGGGTTTTTGTTTTTTTTGGGTGGTGCCCTGGAACTTTTCGGGAAAGGTTTTCCCCCTAGGGGCCGTGGTATTTCATGGGGGCTAGCCCTTTTCCAGAAATCCTCGGCCTCGGCTAACGGGGGGGTCCACCCAAAGTTCGGGGGGGTACAGAGGGTCCAGTGTTTCTTTCTGTTTTTTGGTTAATCCTTGGTCAAACACCATCGGGATTCGGGAGCATCAACACTCTTTTTTTGAAAAAGGTTTTGGTTTTCCCCTGGGGCCCCGGCAGGGCGTGTTTTTGAGTGTGGGAGGGGGGGGGGCGGGTTTTTTAAACCTCCCCCCGTCCTTCTGCCCTTTTCCCTACCCTCCCCCCCCTACTTTTTGTGGCGAAGTTTTTGGGCCATGGGGGGTTTGGGCCCGACCCCCTGTATTCCCTTATCATAGGGAATGCTATCACCCGCAGAGGAAAGCAGTCAGTCCGTGTTAGGATCTGCCCTTTACAGGGGTGTATGGGAGTCACCCCACGCGCCCAAAATAAAAAAGCAGGAACAGGAATTTGGGCCCCTTCCCTTTAGAGATCTCTGACGAGGTCCTTTTCGAGGCCCATTCCTGCTTCCCAAATTTTTCGTCCTTTAGGCCCGGGATTGGGGTCCAATGCCTGCGGGCAATGGATAGATCGTCCCCCCTCAGTCTGCCCCAAAAAGCCAAAGTGAGCTTCCCCGCTCACAAGGGGTCCCCTTTAGGGTTTTACTCGGGGAGTTTGGGTTTGCCAAAACAACTAGTTGGCCCCCCAAAGGGTTGAGAGGTTTTTGTTCTTTGGCAGGCCCATGGTTTTATATGGGAGGGCAGGGGCCCCAAAACGAACTCTCGAGCGAGTTAGAAAGGATTTCTTCTGGGGCCCGGTGAACTCGCAGGTTAGGCAGTTACTGCGCAGTTTTCCCATGTTGCCAAGGGGCAACGCCCCTTTAAAGGGGCGCTTTAGGCGTGTTCCCTTAAAGGGCAGGGCCACTCGTTGGGGGGCCTTCAGCAAGGTCGGTTTTTTTCGGGCCGGGTGGGACCCCTCCCAAACCCCCATCCGATCGCGGTCACCGTACATTTTGGGTTTTGCGGTAGATCTGTGACTCGTTCCCCGGGTGCCCGCTTGGACTATCGATACCCCCACTTTGCTGAAGTCTCCGGGCCCGATTTGGGGCGCGCATGGCGGCCCCGGAAAAAAGCAGGCCGGGGAAATTTGTACTGGAAGGGGGATCCCTCAATTTCCCCTCCAGGGGTTGGACCCGGGTCCGGCCCGTCAGTCGTCGACTTTTTTTTTTAGGCAGTGGAACTGCAAAAGTCAGCGGTTTACTTTCCGTCCCTATCAAAGGGGTTTCCTTTTTAATAGGATGTGAACTTTTTTTAGCCCGGGTTTCCCTAGTCAGCAATTGGGAAAAAAGTCAGAGGGACACTTCCCCTCAACCAGGGGTTTTTTCCCTTTTGGTCTTTGTATAGGTTTTTAGTGAAGTTTTACTTCAGTGATGATAACGGTAGTTTAATCCCAATGGTTCGGATTGTTACTTTCTTTGGGTTTGGGAAAGGGTTTTGCTTAGTTGTTTGAATTTAAATTTTTTTTTTGTTTTTATTTTTGGATTTTCGGTTTTGAAATTTTATGTAGAAAAGTTTGTATTGGATTTATCGTACTTGTCGATCACAGAGGGTTGGGTTTGGGCCCCTTGTTTTGAAATTTTTTAAAGGTCAAAAATTTAAAGGGGGCACTGTTTCTCGAGGAAAAAAGATGCCTTTTTGAAGGGGGGGTTTTCACGAGTTTGGGCCCGGGGGCCTTTCGACGTTTTGGGCCAACTGGGGTGGCGGAAATTTTTATTTGTTTATTGTCGTTGTTGTTGGGCGTATATTGTCCTTTTTGTGGTTGTGGGTTTTGGTTGCCTTTTTTTGTGGTTTTTGTTCGGTTAGGTTTTTTTTCCTCTCTCCTCTCTAATTCCACTGCCCGGCATTCATCCTGCGGTTTTAGGGGGTGGGTTCTTTTCTTGGGACTTGGCTGTCTATCGGCCTTTTCGCCTGTCTTTTTTCCCGTCGCAGTTTCTTTATTTTTTTTTTGTTTGAAATTTTGCTCCCCTCGTGACGTTTGGTGGGCTTTTTGGGCCATGTGAGGGAGGTTTTAGCTTTTTCACTCGAGCGGAAGATGTCTTGAGAGCGGCCCGCCTGTTTTTGGGTTTTTACACCACTTCGCGAAAAGGGACGGGTTTTCCCGGGGGCCCTTATCCCTACCCTCGGCCTGTTGGAGGGGGCCTCCCCTTCTTTTTTTTCCGCATTTTGCGCTTTGTTCCCCTCGATGGACAAAAAGGGGAGAGAGGGTGTTTGCCCGCCTCTTCGGGGGGCACCCCCGGGTAGCTGGTAAGCATCAGTTCGTGGTTTGTTTTGTTTTTTGGGTTTTTTTTGGTTGCCCGGGTTATTCTTCTCTTTTTCGCTTTTTCTTTTTTTTGCAAAATTGTAAAAGAAAAATTGTTTTAGACCCCTTTTTTTGGTTAATTCAATCTTTAACCTGGCCAGTCAAAATTATATCTTAAAAGTCTTTCTCCTTTTTATGCATTTGGTGATGCGGTAGTCGGCGGGGATGGGAGAGAACCTGGTGATTCAGGGTTGGTACTTGCTTGGTCTCGCTCGTCCGCCCCTGTCACAATTGCCGGGCTAACATTCTTCGCCACCGTCTGTTTGTGTGCAAGGAGAACGAGTTTTATGTTCGCGAGCGTGCGTACGCATGATTTGTCGTTCGGATGCGTGGTTGGAGATTTGTGTTATTTTAAAAGTGTTGCTATAAAATGTGGGGATAATTGTGCATTGAATTATTATTATTTGCAAATGTGGTGGCGGATGTAAAGCCATGGTTACTCTATTAGTTCAGTTCCTAAGGAAGAAAAATGTTAAATGTGAGTGAGAGAAGGATGAAGATAATTTATATTTGTTACGCCTTGGCTTAAGGCTGTGTCAGACCAATTGACATAGGCCAGAACACCAAGGCTACATCAAAATGTTGTTTTTGCTCTGCATAGTTATGTGGGGATTGTCTTCAGTCGTGACAAGTCCTAGCATAACAGTCTCCCAAATCCCGAAGTCGGAGTGTGGCTGCCATGTGGCGGGGTAATCAAAACGGTCACACACGTAATGTTCTCATCCCAGCTGATGCATTTGTGCCGTAGTGTTCAAATACTTCGGCTGTTCGGATGATCCCTGGAGTCTTTTAGCCAGGGTACGACAACAACAACAACATATTTGTTTATAGCCTGTTAATTTAATGCAGGCTCTTACCTGCTTCGTATGAGAAGACTTTAACGAACATTCCTGATTTGGTTGGTTTGCTGTGTTATGCTCGGGACTGTGTTGAGCTGGTGTTGTTGGTGTGTTTAGTAGACCTCCCCTCGCCCATCATGCGAGTGGCTGTTAGGGTTTAACGGCATGGGTCAGACTGTACTGACTGCGGGGTTCCAGTGCCCGTCTTTCTACTTTCCTCCCAGTTACCTCTTCCCTCCTCCCGGAGGCTTCACCCGGAGCACGCACTGGTTGGTGCCGCGCACTGGTTGGGACCGCGCACTGGTTGGTGCCGCGCACTGGTTGGGACCACGCACTGGTTGGGGTCACGCACTGGTTGGGGCCACGCACTGGTTGGGGTCACGCACTGGTTGGGGCCACGCACTGGTTGGGACCACGCACTGGTTTTGGGGCCCAAGGGAAATGGGGGGAAAAAAAGCCTGTGGACTTGGTGGACGGTCCTGTCTCCGCCCCAGGACCCCAGCAACAACGCCCCGCCCCCCGGGGAAAGGGGCGCTCTCCACCGTTGTTGGTGCGCCCAAGGGTGTGGGCCCTTAAGCGACTCCTTCAAAAAAGCCCCGGGTTTTGGGGAGCCCCTAGTGCGACAGGTTTGGCCCCCCGGGGACGGGGGAGGCGGGGGTTGGGGGGGAAACTACATGAAAAAGAGGAAGGGAGGGTTTGCGGGAAAATTGTTTTTTTTATAATTTTTGTATATGTCATATGTTTTGAAATTTTTGATTGTGTTTGGGGTGCATGTTGGGTATTAAAATGCTTGTTTTGTGATTGGAAAGTTGTGTGTGGGGGGAATGTTTGGATTGGTTTGGTCCCATAGGGGCGTGTTTTGAAAATTTTTTTTGTGTTTGCTGTGTTGATGGTTTAAAGGGGGTTTTGTATCAAATCTTTCTTGTTTGGGCTCTTGCGAGGCGGTGGGGTCAGTTTTTTCCCCCTTCACCCCCCCTAAAACCGACCCGGGTCGGGCAGCCCTCCAGGGGCCCGGTCGTGACATTTGGGGGGGTCGTCCGGGATGTAAAGGGCTCGGCTGCCCTCTCCTTTTCGCAGAGTCCCTGTTTAGTTCTGTCGTTTGGTATACGTTTTATTTAGTTTGTCGTTTTGTTTTTTGGGGGTTTGGCTGGGTGACTCTAGCGTAAAGGGGAGTCTCTTGGGGGCCCTTTAAAAGGAACACCCGGGGGGACTGGGATTTCGAGGTGAGACCAGGGGAGTCGACCGCGACCAACCTCCTTCTTCCGCCGGGTTTGGTTTAGCGGGTTACGACCGAAAGGGTCTTCCCCTTTCTTTTTTCCCCGCTCAGTCGCCATTCCTTTTTTTTGAAGTTAGCCGGGTTTTTTTTTTTTTTTTTTTTTAAAACCGGGGTTTTGGGTACAGGGGTTGTTCGGACGTTAGTGTCCCTTTTTTTCCTCTCTCCGGATTCCGTCTGCCAGTTTGTTTTTTTTTTCCGGGGCCAGCCCCCCCGCACTTTTTGCTCGTGCTGTGGAGGGGGTTTGTTTCCCCAGAGTGGGGGACCCCGGACATAGGTTTTTTTTTTTTTTTTTTTTCGGTGGAGCCCCACCGCACTGTTGCTCTGCTTGGAGCGCGGTTTTGGGCCAGAGTGGGAGCACCCGGGAATTTTGCCCGAAACCACACACACACACACACATACACACATAAACAAAAACCCCCTACAATATTTGTTTTTAAATTTGGGAAAACGTTTTTCCCCCCCGTTTTTTAAAAACCTTTGGGATTTTGGGTTTGTCATGGAAAGGGGTTTGGGCTGGGTTGGGTGGCGACGCGTGCGTCAAGAAGGAAAGGAAATTAAAAAAGTAGGCCCCCTAATTAGTACCACACTTTCGTACAGTGACTTCCACTTTTTTCCAGTGCCTGAAAGCCGTTATTCCAAAAAGTACTTTCACAACTTCTTCAATGGGGGGATCTTTCGGGCGGGGACCCCAAAACTGGGGCGATTTTTCTCCCTGGGCCCCCGACTGGCGTG
Organism: Conus ventricosus; assembly: GCA_018398815.1. NCBI lineage: Eukaryota > Metazoa > Mollusca > Gastropoda > Neogastropoda > Conidae > Conus > Conus ventricosus. Next base: position 8,190 of record JAFLJL010005346.1, read on the forward strand.
GAAAGCTTTCAGAGTATAGTGAAAAAAAACTGGGGGCTTCTGTTGATCACAGAAACCAAAACCCCTCCCCTTCTCCTTTGCTTCCCCCGAAAGGAGAAACCCCGGGAGATTTTCCTCATGGTAAGGTCGAGCCCCAAGGGACGGGCCCGAGGGGAAAATCCCCCCTGTCGGGAGTGGGTGAACCCCCCCCCGGGACATCACCTCCACCCTTTATGTTTTGGAGCGCCCGCGAGGGGAGGATGAGGCCCTCCGTAGGGAAGGGGTTAGACAGGCAGGAAGCTCTGCGTAAGGAAGAGGCTTTTTAGGCGGGGAAGCTCTGCGGTGGGGGAAGGGCCAGGGGGGAATGCTGGGCCAGGAGGCCCAGCGTAGGAAGAGGCTGCTCAGCGTAAGAGGGGGGTCCCAGGCAGGAAGCCCCCCGTAGGGAAGAACAGACAGGGGGAAAGGCCTGGTAGGGAGGGGGAATGGAACAATTTTCCTTTCGGGGGCCCCCCGCATCTGAAAAATCGGGGGGTTAATCGACAGGAAGCGATAGGGGTTGGGGCCCAAAATTTAAAGTTTTCCAGATTTCCCGACCTAGTGGGGGGCCCCTTTGAAATGTTTTTTAAAGGGGCCTTTTTGACAAAGTTTTTATTTCCCTACCAATTGTCTGAGGAAAAAAAAGGCTATCCCAACCTTTTTTTGGTTTTTTGGTTTGCTGAAAGGGAGGGGTGTGTCACTCTAAATGAAGGCGTTTCTTATGCAGACTTTTGCATTGGCTCTGCGTAAGCTTTTTCCCCCTTTAACCCCAAGACTTACGGGAGGAAGTTCAGGTCCATGAAGAAAAATAACGACGAGCCCTTCTGCATTTGGTGATGGCTCCCAAAAAACGCTGGGTCTGGCCCCCAGTTGGCTAATTTGGGCTGGAGGATCTATCCTCATTGAACACTCACCAACACTGTGCCCCCAAAGATTTTGAGGATCCGGTTAGGCGAGACAGCACCTAAAGGTTTTTTCGCGGCTGCGTTTAAAAACCCGCTGGGGTTGTTTGCTGAAGCCGCAGGGCTTATGGGAATGGGCCCAGATACGGAGGGGGAAGCCCCCCCACAGGATTTGGGTGGCAATAAGGCCCCGAAAACCCGCAAGCGGGGTTTCCAAGGCAGGCAGTTCATGGGGGAAATTTCAGCCCCCCCCGGGTTTTTTTTTTCTTTTTTGGTCGTCCGGGCCCCCCAATCGGGAAAAAGTTTCCCCTAAGCCGCGGTAGCCCCTGGGGCAAAGTCCTTTCCAGATCCTCGCGCCCGGTTTAACGGGGGGCCCACCCCAATTTCTGGTGGTAAAAATGTCCAGTTTTTCTTTTTGTTTTTGGTTCACCTTTGGGCCCACCCCACCCGGGGTTCGGGGGGCAAAACCCACTCTTTGTTGATAAGGTTTTGGGTTTTCCCCGGGGGCCCCGGGCAGGGGGGCTTTTTTTTGATGTTGGGGAAATTGGGGGTTTGGTTTTACCTCCACCCGCCCCTTCTGACTCTTTCCCTATCCCCACCCCCTACTTCTGGGGCAAAGTAAGGGGCCCAAATCGGGGTGGGCGACCTTTTATTCCCTTATCAAGGGAAAGGGCTATCACCTTGGGCAGACGGAGGGCCAGTCAGCCCCGTGTTTTTAGGGATTGCCCGTAAAAGGCGTGAAAGGGAGTCACCCAACACGCCCCAAACCCAAAGAAGCGGAAAACAGGAATTGCGCCCCGTTCTTTCAGCCGATCTCTAAACCGGGCCTTTTGCAAAGGCCCCGAACCCTGCTTAAATTTTGTTCTTTTTGGGGGCCGGGGATTGGATGCCCCAAAGCCCGAAAACTGGTAGTCGCCCCGCTCAGTCGGGCCCCAACTTTGCCAATGTGAGCTTCAAGCTCCAAGGGGTTCCCCTTTGGGGTTTTTCACTGGGGGCAGATGGGGGGGGCCAAAAAACAATTTGCCCCCCAAAGTTTGAAAATTTTTGGGTTTCCGGAAAGGCCCAATGATTCCCCTATGGCGGGTTTCAGATGGGCCCCAAAGCGAACTCTCAAAGCGGGGGTTGGGACAGGATTTCTTCGGCCCCCGGGATGAACTCGCAGGTTAGGCAGTACTGCCGCATTTTGCATGTCTGCCAACGGAAAAAGGGCCAAAGGGGTTTCCGCTTGGGGGTGTTCCCCAAAAGGTCGGGTGCCACTCTTTTGGGGGGCCCATTCGGAAAGGGTCGGTTTTTCGACCGGGTTGGGCCCCCTCAATCCACCATCCGATCGGGGTTAAACCGCTACTTTTGGGTTTGCGGTAACTCTGAGACTCGATCCCCCAAGGCTGCCCCGCTTAGGGACTACGTTTCCCCCTACTATTGGGAAGCCCCCGGGCAGATTTGGACGCGCACTGGCGTGCCCGGGAAAAAAGCACGGGCCGGGAAGTTTTTTACTGGAGAGCAAATCATCCCCCCTTTTCCAGTGCTTGGCCCGGGATCCTGGCCAGTCAGTCGTCGACTCGTGATTTTAGGCGGGGAAACCTTGCAGAGTCATGCTTTTCACTTTCCGTCTTTTTAAAGGGTTCCGGGAAATTACGGTTTGCTAAACCAACTTACCCGGGAGTTTTCCGAAATTCAGCAAAATTGGAAAATCAGTAAAGGGGGGGACATTCCCCCTAAAACCCGGGGTTTAAATATCCCCTTTTGGTCTTTGTTCAGGTTGAAAGGACATTTTTCACTTCAGTATGATAACGGTAGTGAAACCCAAAGGTTCCGGATTGTTACTTTTTTATTTGGTTTTGGAAGGGGCGCTTAGTTGTTTGATAAAAGTAGAAATTTTGTATTTCTCGGTGTGGAAATTTTAAACGTAAAAGTTTATTGGATTTATTTTATTTCCCCGTCGATACAGAGGGGTTTGGTTTTTGGGCCCATTGGGTTTTGAAAATTTTCACATGCTTTAAGGTTCCCAAAGGGGCACTTTTATCTCAGAGAAAAAAGATGCTTTTTTGAAGGGGGGGTTTTTTTTCCCAGTTTTTTCCGAGGCCTACGAAAGTTTGACCCCAACTGGGGGGCGGAATTAATTTATTTGGGTTTTTTGTCGTTGTTGTTGTCTATATTTTGTCCCTTAATTTTGGGTTGTGGTGTGGTTTTAACCTTTTGGGGTGGTTTATTCAGGGTTTGGTTTTCTTTCTCTCTCTCTCTCTCTAATTCCACTGCCCCGGGATTCATCCCGCGGTTTTACGGGTGGGGGGTATCTTTTTTTGTACTGGCTGTTTTATCGGCCTCTCGCCTGTCTTTTTACCTGTTTGCACGGCTTTTATTTTTTTAAATTTTTAAGTATTTCTCACCTGTGCGTAGCGTGGGCCCTGTTGGGGCCCCCATCGCTGGGGGGAGGTTTTCCCCTTCAAATCGAGCGGAAGTTGGGCTCTGGAGCGCCCCCCTGCTCTGTTTTTGGTTTTACACCCTTCGTCGAAGGGACGGGCGGTACCTTCATCCCTTTCATCGGCCCGTAAAGGAAAAGGGGCTCACTTCTTCTTTTTTCCCCATCTGCGCTTCTTGCCTCTCGGAAGGACAGGGGCAGAGAGGTTTTTTGACCCCCTCTTCGGGGTTTACCCACGGGTAGCTGGTAAGCATTTAGTTTTTGGGGGGGGTTTTTTTTGTTTTGGTTTGGGTTTTTTTTAGCCGGGGTTTTCTTTCTTTTGCGAATTTTTTTTTTGTTTGCAAATTGTAAAAGAAATATTGTTTTTAGAAACCCTTTTTTTGGTTTAATTTCCCAAACCTTTTAAAATGGCCCAAATCAATTAAATCTTTTAAAAATCTTTTCCTTTTTATGATTTGGTGGTGCGGTAGTCGGGGGGGGATGGGAGAGAACCTGGTTATTTAGGGGTTTGGGACTTTCCCGGGTTTTCGCCCCGTCCCCCCCCCTTCCCCAATTGCCGGGCTAACATTCTTTGGCCCACCGTCTGTTTTTGTGCAAGGTAACGATTTTATTTTTTGCGAGCTTTCGTACGCAGGGTTTTGTTTGGGATGCGTGGTTTGGGGGATTTGGGGTTATTTTAAAAAATTTTGCTAAAAAAATGTGGGGATAAAATTTTTCCCTTGAATTATTAAATTTTTTGCCAAAAAAGGGGCGGATTTTAAAGCCATGGTTACTCTAATTTGGGTTTTTTCCTAAGGAAGAAAAATGTTTTAAAATTGGTTTGGGGGAGAGAAGGATGAAAAAATTTAAATTTTTTTACGCCTTGGCTTTTAAAGGGTGTGTCGGGGCCAATTGACATGGCCAGAAAAACCAAGGCTACAACAAAAAATTTTTTATGCTCGCATTTATGTTGGGGGTTGTTTCAGTCGTGGGCAAGCTCCTAGGGATAACACCGTCCCCCCAAATCCCCCCCAAGTCGGGAGTTGGGTGCCCCCCTTTTGGCGGGGGGAAAACAAAAAAAGGTCACACACGTAAAAGTTCTCAACCCCAGTGATGCATTTTTTGGGGCCCTATTTTTCAAAAAACTTTGGGGTGTTCGGATGATCCCGGAGTCTTTTAGCCCGTGGGACGAAAAACAACAACAACCAAATTTTTTTTTAAAGGGCCCGTTAATTTAAAAAGGGGGGCTCTTACCCCCCTTTTGTAAGAGAAGACTTTTAAAGAAAAAAATTTTCCCGATTTTGGGTTTGGGTTTGCCTGTGTTTGTCGGGGCTTTTGTTGGCTGGTGTTGTTGGTTGTTTTTAGAAAACCCCCCCGCCCATCATGCGAGTGGCTGTTAGGGGTTTTAAAGGCAAGGGGCAGGGCTGTTCTGACCGGGGTTTTAAGTTTCCCGTTTTTTTACTTTCCCCCCCCCCCAGTTACCTCTTCCCCTTTTCCCCCCGGGAGGCTTTTACCCCGGGGCACGCACCCGTTTGGGTGGCCCCGCACTGGTTGGGGGCCCCCGCACTGGGTTTGGGGGCCCCGCACGGTTTGGGGCCCCCGCCCGGTTGGGGGGCACGCACTGGGTTGGGGGGCCCCCACTGGTTGGGGTCACGGGACGGTTTTGGGGCCCCGCACTGGTTGGGGGCCACGCACTGGTTGAGGCCACGGGATGGTGGAAAAAGGCCCGTTGGGGCTTGGGGTGGACGGGGGCCTGACTCCGGGCCAGGACCCCCCGCAAAAAAAAGCCCCATCCCCCGGGACGCGCCTCCCCCCTCTGTTTGTGTGCGTCAAGGGGGTCGGCCTTAGACGACTCCCTTCAAGAAAACCGGGCCCCGGGTTTGGGGCAACCCAGGCGACAGGGGGGCTCCCAGTGGACTTTTTGGGGGGGCAGGGGTTGTGGGGGCACTACATGAAAAAGAGGAAGGGAGGGTGCTGGGAAAAAGTTTATTTAAAATTGTGTATATGGAAATGGGGTTGAAAACCCTTTATTGTGTTTTGCAAGTTTTTGTATTGAAAAGCTTTGGGTTGTGATTGGGGTTGTGTGTGTCGGGAATGCCTTTATTGTGATTGTGCTTTGGGGCGTGTGTTTGAAATAAATTTTTTTGTGATTGCGTGGTTTGGGTGTGAAAAAAAGGGGTTGTTGTATCGTAATCTTTCTTTGGGGTGGGGGCTTGGGGAGGCGTTTTTGAGGTCAGGGGGGATTTCCCCCATCCTCTCCCTCTAGACCGGGTCCCGTCAGGGCGGGCCTCCAGGGGTCGGTCGGGGACAAAAAGGGACTATGTTTTCTTACTGTATTTATTCCTTTTTTCAAAGGCTTTAAAAGTAAATATTTTTTCTGAAGAATTATTTCCCTTCTTTAAAGGGTTTTTCAAATACTTGTGTTTTCAATGTATTTTTTCCCTTCAGAAAGGGTTTACCGGACTTTGTGTTCTTACTGTATTTATCCTCTTCAGGGGGTTTGCAGTACTTGTTTTTCTTACTGTTTTTTTGTTTCCCTTTCGGAGGGTTTAAAAGTACTATTGTTTTACTGTATTTTTTTCCTCTTCCCGGGCCTTTTCAGTACTATGTGTTCTTACTGTATTTATTCCTCTTCATTAAAATGCAGATTGTACAAGACTGCTTCCCACCAGCCCGACCCCCAAAAACTTTTGGTTTAACCCCTCACAGATTCCTGGGGGTGGTTTTTGGGTTCATTCCCTTCAGAAAACCCTTTAATTTTTTTTGGGGTTTCTCTCCCCACGGGTTTGGGCCCCGCAAACAGTTGGTTTACATAGGTACAACCCGGGGGGGACTTTTAACTTTGGGGTCAGGTTTTATCCCTTTCAAAAAAAAGCGTCACTTCGAAAAGTTGTTCCAATTTTTCCCCAAAAAACCTAGCTGGTGCTTCTTTACAACCTCAACTGGATTCCCCCCATGTTACCCAGTTTTATTTCCTCTCCATGTTACACAGGGGTTTTCCCCCTTTCCCTGTCTACGGGTTTTCCCCTCCTGTCTACTCCCCGCAAATGCCCTTTCTGGGGGGGGGGGTTGGGGGGGGGGGGGGGGGGAACAGGACAACCCAGGCCCTCTGTGGATGGGGAGAGGGAATGAGCATCATGGGGAAATGCTACGGGAGTGGCTCAAAGATGAGACACACACACACAAAAAATGTCCTGAAGAGTTTATTTCCTAATCGACAGTGCTGGTTGCCTAAGACTCATACACAATTGCCACTGTATTCAATTCTCGCATTTTTAAGTATGGTTTTTCCACGGCCATATCATAAAAAGAGTATGGTTCAAATGATGCAACTGTTTATTTCTTTAACCTTAGATGTATATACAAATCAGCTTATACATAGCTTTAAGGTTCTTGACAAATACCAAAAATTTAAACAGAAAATTCTCAATAAATCAAAAGACATCATGATTCATTATCTCTGGGTCACAGCCAACCCAAAAGATGTTGTGAAGATTACAGTTACATGCATAGAAGTGCAATCTGTTCACATTATTACATCCAAAATATGTAAAGGTTATGAACAACTGTTGGTCACCTGGATTCCTACTATTTTATGTCTTTGTTACATGTTGTGCTGAACACACACACACCACCACATTTTCCTTTCAGTATGAGTCAGACCAGTACATCAGCAGATATTCTCAACCATACCATTTTCATAGTATGAGCATTTTACTGCAAAGTTTTTAAAGCCTAACTTCCTGAGGAATATGCGAACAGTTGTCAAACATGTGCGTATACACTCGCACTCACACACACAGACAAACACACACCATGCTGAAAAAACCCACAAAAGACCATCGCCTAGTAAACAATCAACAAGTGTATCTAATTTCTTCAGGCTTCTTTCATGTGCACTAAACAGACTAAATGCTTTTTTTTTCCTTACCAGCATTGGGCATCATGTGTATTATCAACTAAAGTAAACTAGCCTATGCAAAAGTCTTCAATCAAGAACACAGTAAAGATCACTGTATATCTTTCCTGATTTCAAGTCAATGTTAAGAACTATCACTTCACATGACATTCATCTTTTGAGCAGAACATTTTAACATCATACTGCACACATTGTATAAAACCAATTTAGACAAACTTGTACTGGTCTCTGAGTGTGTGCGATGTGTGGTGTGTGTGTGTGTGTGTGTGTGTGTGTGTGTTTGTGTGTGTGTGTGTGTGTGTGTGTGTGTGTGTGCCATGTTATCGCCTTACTTAAGTCTAGTGTACACAGAATTGTTTCGATCAGTATGGATCACTGTTTGTCTTTTTTCATGTTATCTGGATATGGGAAAAAAATGCTTAAGGCACAGTTCTTTTTGCACCACAGAGCACTTGACTTTTGACCAGTAAGGATCATCTTTATTTCTCCCAAAACCTGCCTGTACAATTGTTTGGATCACACAACAGATACATGATTTCTGACCACTGTGGATAATCTCTTGTGTCTTTTCAAGTAACTGTTCTCCCATAAAGTCTAACTGTGGTATCTCAACTA
>JAFLJL010005347.1:0-13610 GCA_018398815.1 Conus ventricosus
AAATGTTCATTGTCTCTAGATGTTCAGTCATTAGACAGAATCTGTACATGTGGTTATGGTTTTTTCACTGACTTAAAAAAAAGGAACTAACTGAATGATATGTAAAAGCCTTTGTATAATGTGTATGGTCTCTGTACATGACCTCGTCCTCACTGTCACTCAAACACATGAACATAATTCCTGTTTTAGTACTCTCTCTCTCTCTCCTCTCTCTCTCTCTCTCTCTTCTCTCTCTTCTCTCTCTCCTCTCTCTCTCTCTCTCTCTCTCTCTCTCTCTCTCTCTCTCTTTTCTGATGTTAGAGTGCAATAAGCTTTCTGTGAAGTGGATTGGGTAAACTGTGAACATTGATTGTTTACAATTTCAAGGCTTTATGATATGTTACACATCTGGCTTAACTGCCCAGCCTCATGTACATGTATACAAATTTTATTGTTTTACATTACATGTACATTGTACATTGTATGTTCCTTCCATGACCTAAATATAATCTCTCTCTCTTTCTCTCTCTCCATATGTGTGAGTGTGTGTGTGTGGGGGGGTGGGGGGCATGTGTGTGTATATATATGGGTATGTATATATATCAGCCCTGATGTGGCCCTTTGCAGTCGGCTGGGCTATAAGCAACATTATCTTATCTTATGTATGTATATATATATATATATATATATATATAATATAAAATTTATATATTATTAATATATATATATATATATATATATATATATAATATATATATATATATATATATATATATATATATATATATAAATGTTTGCACGTGCGGGTTGGCTGCACGTGTTTTTTTGGGGGCTTTCAGGTTTTTGTTTTGGGTGTATTCACTAACAACGATTTCCATTTATGCCTGCAGTTGTTTACTATTTCTGTTTTGGTGTTTAAAGTTGCTAAGTGTGGTTTGCATAGTATTAACCATTTTTCAGTTAAACATAGGTTGCACCTTTTTGAAACATTGCTGTATGGTGATGCTCTTTTTATAATATATTGTAGCTTGTTTTTGCGTCTTTAAGTTTCCAGATATATTTGCTCAGTTCTGTTTGGTTTTTATATTTTTCTTTATTAAATGACTGTTTGTGGTTTGTATATCTGGTTTTGAAGTGGTTTTCAGTGATCCCTATGTATGTTTCTTTTTTTATTTTCTGATGTCACAGTGGCTTGGTATACAATGTGTTGTGAAGGCATTTATTGCTCAGGGGCACTGCTCTTTTTGATGCAATTGCAAGATTTCCTTTCTTCACACCTTCTTTGCTGTGTTGGGTTTCATTTTATTAGATGCGGCAATTAAATTTTTGAGGTTGGGCATGCATGAATACGATAGTTTGACGGTGTTTTTGTTGAATATTTTATATAGTTTGGGGTTCTTTTGGGAACGAGGTTGTTAAATTTAAAGAATAAATAAATATTGATCCAGTTATTTTGAGCTCCTTCAGATATGTTAACCCACATAACTTTAAAGCCAATTTCTTTAAGGGCAATCCTACAACTCCCGCGCCAATTGACAATTGGATACGTTAAGAACACACGTTCGTTTTGCTTGGTTATATAGATGTACATCTTTTTTTATAACTATTTTAAAAACTATTTTAAAAATGGAACCTTTTAAATATAACGAAAGTGCCACTTACGATGTAGGAGCGTTTTATAACCCCAAATCTTTGGACTTCAGTTTACTAACCATTGCAGTAGACGAATCATATGGCTTTCAAGTCAGGCTTTTAAAACCCACTAACAAAATATTTAAATCCGCCAATAAAGAGTGTTTAGAGTGCCATCAGCATGGTCATCCCGCCCTATGGCGTTTTACCAAATCAGTTAAATTTTGCCATTTACTGCGCAACTACGGCTGGGGTTTGTTTCATATGAAAACCCTTTTTAAAAACCACCCTAATCTTTTAGTAAAGTCAGTATATAATTTTCCCATGTTTTTACCAGTACAGACAAATACTAGCTAAAACTACAAGTGCCCCTCCCTAACGACAAGCGTTTAAGCCATTTAAAAACCTAATGGCCCACTAATGCATTTGAAAGAATCTGCAATGAATTTAACATTAAACCCTCAACTGACTTTAAAACAAAGTTAGACCGTAATCATGGGATGGGCACATTGTATTTGGGGGGCGAACGTAGAGAATATAATGACTACTGGCCTGGCCACACCTCTTTCAACCAAACAAACAAGTTCGATTGGGATCCATAGAACAAAAAATCCCAATGCTTGGGCAACATTTATCTTAGATGAAAGAAAAGGGCCTAACAATGCCAGAGTGCAAAGGCTTAATGACTCCATACGGACATACGTTGGTGTCTATTAGGGCACAAGCACAGACTAAGTCTAGCATAGTTGATCAATCTACAGGCTTTGATGCCAGAAAACAATTTCTAGCCAAATTTAGAGATGCTATTAACTCTGCTGTTGATTTGCCCTCCAGCATACAAAGGTATCAAGACGTTCTTGCACATGCTAGGTCAAATGTTGACTTTGTTGTAGGCCATGGATAATACATGTACCCTCTGAACTTAGACTGCTATTGGTATGATACAAAATTTTATAACAATGAAATCCTCATAGCTGGAGACGACCAAAACTTGGGGCACAATCAAGGCTTAAAAAAAAGGCCCGCCCCCATCCATTTTAAAGAAAATACCTAGCCCTGAAGAAAGCGATCCAGTTAATAGCCCCCCACAGCTAGAAAGCACGCCGCCTGTTGATCTGCCTCGCACTGACAGTCACACTAGCGAAAAGACAGCCCTTCTTGGTTTTTAAACTTTACTGGATTGGCCATACTTTATTTCACTAAAAATTAATCCAGCAGCTAGCACTCCTAACGTCCACAAAATGTCAGCCTATAACCAGCAACTTTCCCTATAGTAGACAAAACCCAACTAACAACACTCCCAATTATTCCAGGCAGAGCATAAGCGTTTTGGCAGCTAACTTCTTTAATAAGTTTGCTAGATGATGCAATTGTTTTCTAATCCAATTTTTTCCCAAGGCAGGTGTTGGAGGCGCAAACGGGACCCTGTTGGCGCACCACCTGTTAAAGCAATAACGAGTGTAGAGATAGCAAACCATACACTGTTAATATACTAACTATTGTAATCCCCTGTTCCCTGAACAGAGTCCTTATTCTTTCTGCTAGCGAAAGGTTTTCATAAAGTATTTTGTTTATATTTTTCTTTAATTCTGCTTATTGTGATGCTAGCTGCGCTCTGTTGGTAGACAGCATTTCTAACCTAGCTTGCCCTTTCAAATCATTAAATCCGTATTTTCTGCTGTATTCTAGCTTTTCTTCCTCGCCCAAAATTGTTATCATTCTGCATTGCCAGTTTATTTTTTTCTTCTTCTATCTTTCTATCTAGCCTCCCCCAAGTTTTGCTAAATTGTTTTTTTGTTCGCCCTATTGTCCGTAGGGGCAGCATTAGGCCCCAGGATTTCACGCATAGGCAATGGAGAATCTTCATTGTTTTTAATTGTGTCTCCTCATTAAAACTCGCATCAATTTCTGCTATTAGTTCATCTGCTGTTGATTTAAATCTTGAAGAAGTATGTTTTGCATTTCAGATTGTTTTGGCAACCTTGCCCCAAGTTCTGTAAACGACTAACGGCTTTGGCCCTAAGCTCTAAAAGGTTTAATTGTTCTGCTTAGCAATAGGTAGTTTTCGCCTAATTGTGCTTAGTTTTAAAAACTTGTTTTTTGTTTTGCGTTGAAGTAGCTTTTACACGGTCTCCTGCACCAGTTCTTATATACAAATGCCCACCATCTTCCTCAAAATCGTTAGGATCAAGTACGCCCGGTAGCTCTCGTCCTATGCTTCATAGAATGATTCAATTCGCTGTCGCAATAGTTCTTGACGTTGTCTAGGGAGTAAAGAACCCGCTCCTTCAAGCCTTCTTGCAATAAAGGGGCCCAGTTCTGTTTCATCTTCTTCTTCTTCAATAGGATTAATCACGTCAAAATCTTCATCCATATTTTTATTTTATTCTTTTTTGTTTTATAAAAAATGAACTCATACGGTTGTGACCTCGATCCATACATAAGAGAGAAGGAACCCCATTGCGTAAAAGGTATAAGGCAGACGTAATTAGTGTAAATACTCATCAACAGTTCAACCCGACAAGTTTTAATATTTAAAGTTCCCGGATCTTGGCGCTGGCGATGTTATAATGCCAGGCACTGCTAAACTATTCATTCAAAATATGTATTAAATCGACAGACCCTAAAGCTACTGTTGTTGCTAATTGGGCAGGGAAATCGTTAAACATATGGCAATCAAACTGGGGGCAGAGAAGTTTTTGTACAAAGCGAGGCAGACATTTTTGCCCTCTATTCTGATCTATGGCGGGCCTAAAAAAGAAAGGAAAGAAAAAGTTTATCAGGGAATACAAAGCCCAAACGGCCTCAAGCACAGGCTTAAGTGGAGGATGCAAAGGATGATGTTAAAGTGAGGCAGTAGCAGAAGCATTTGGCAACAGATTCTGCATCCCTCCAGATTGTGAGCTGTTAAAGACGCATATGCCATATTACCAAGTTGCACTAAAAGAAAAACTTACTTATGAACTGACATTTAATCCTAGCGATTCTGTCGTTCTGTCTGAAGACCCTAAGCTAATACCAGTTAGTGACATCTCTCTTGAGTTTGATGTTGTTACTAAACCCTCAACTGGCCAAAACAATCTCCCCCAGTATAAAAGTAAAACGGTTATTTATTATGAAAGAGTCTGCACTCCACTACAGAAAATAGAAACAAGCGAGACACTCTTTGGAACTTTACATCTAAATCACCTCTGAAGTCTTTAAAAGGAATTTTGTTCTTGTTTACTGAAGAAACAACTCCTTTTCATAGAGAATCAGAAGCGTTTTATAATCCAAAAATTGAGAAGGTTGACTGTGCAATAAATGGCAAGTCTGATAAGTTTATCGGGGGGGCGGACTTTTACCTCACCAACACTTTGATGAAATAAGAAAGTTGTTCGCTGGAGGTAGGCAAAGGGTTTCCTGCAGTTGATCGTGTATGTAAAAAACTTCGCCTTTATGTTGTAAGACTCGAAGACTACTTAATAACTAAATATGGGCTGTGGTTTGGATTTTAGATCTACATTTGACAACAGATTGTTTGGAAGGGGAGAAAGGTAGGGCAAGATGGTATAAAATAAAATATTCACAAGAAGCAGACGGAAAACGCACCAATACAAATGCATTTTTTTTATGGTTTGTGATGCTCAGTTAAACATTAAAGGGAAAACAGGCAAAAAGACGTGGCTTATTAAAATGCAGAAGAAATATTCTAAAAAAAACAGATGGATAGATTAAAGTTTCTGCCTAAAGATCCGCACTGCTTACTTATCTGCGGGATTACTGGGTGTGGGAAAACTGTCTTCGTACTTGATTTGTTACAAACAATATACAGGTTTCTTTTATGAGCACATTGTTTATATTCTGCCACAACCATTAAGCACAACAAGTCTTACAAAGAAAGGAATTTTTAAATTTGGACAGACGAAAAATTATATTTCTAGTTGACCCAAGCGACAAGCTAAGCGACTGTTTAGAAATACTATAGACTATTTGAGGGAACTGAAACCTGTTTTTATTGATGACTGTTCAGCTGAAAAAGACATTGTTAAAAAAGAAAAGCTCTGTCAAAGAAGCCTTTAGTGGCCGCCATCCCTTTAGTTTCTGTGTGGCTCTTAACTCAGAAATACAATGCTGTCTTAAAAGACTTTCGATCGCAGTTAAAATCGGTTTTGTAATATTTACACAAAGGGACAAAGATAGTTTTGAAAAATTTTTAAAGTGAAAATTATAAATAAGGGAAAAGATGAGCTAAAAAAATAAAAGAGCAGTTAGAAAAATCTAAGCACCCTAAGCTATGCTTGCGGACTGCCCCCCCAGTTCAATATTTTGTTTATTATAATTTGTTTATTATTCATTGCTTATAACAATTTGTTTATTAAAATTTTTTAATATTAAAAGAATGTCTCGAGGGCCAGAATCAAAGCGCAGCTAGCTCCTAAATGTGTTGCAGTAGAGCTAAAACCCCTAGCAGACAAAAACCAAGTTTGATCTAATAGGAGTGCCGGGAAATGTTTATGGATTTGAGTACACGATATGGGGTTTACAAACGAACAGAAATTGAAGACAAAAACGACAGCAATATCCTACTCTAGAAGAGATAAGAAATTTTTAAGGGCAAACGATTTTGGAAAACATGAATACAAACTTCATAAAGAGGAATGCTTGGGCGTTGCTTCTGAAATTGCTTGGAATTTAAAGTTTGAACTACGAAGCCCTAATGTTTACTTTGATAAGAAAAACAATTTAGAAAAGTCTTAAATGAAGGACCCATTCTTGTTAGCCTAGTTCCAGGAACACAACAGAAAAACAGATTGAAATAACTTGGCAGGGTTCGAATAATGCTACGAGAAAAAGATCCTTAGCTGAAGTGGGGGATGACACCGTTGGCTTAGAATTTACCCCAACGCTACCGTCACTACCTAGGCAAATGACAATGATTTTTCGCTTATTTATTACTTCGGGGGAGGACGATCCTAGTTTGCCAGAACTACGTTAATTAGAGGTGTACAAATAAGGTTGAAACTTGGATGCCCTCTTAAGCTCGTTATTACAATTACAAAAAAGGGAGATGAAATAAACATCCTTACATCATCTGACAAGGTTACTGTGATGGTTGACAAAGACAAACTAACAGTACTCGACTTTTTTTTCATTAAGTATGTTGATTTTATTGCGTTTTACTCTGTTAAGAAGTGCTGCCAGAAGAATTAAAAAGGGAAGAAGATATGAAACAAGATTTTTTTAAAATAATCTTATTAAAAATGGAGGTTAACAGTTTAGTTTAGAGCAAATAACTGAACCTCAAAAGGAATAGAAAGCGACTTGGATAAGTATGGGGCTACCAGAAAGAAATATGCTAAAGCTTTAAATACTCTTTCTTATGTAATTACTGGCTCATCAGCTTTTAGCAAGCGTAAGTGCTGGGTCTAGTTTGCTGTTTTAGCTATGGGGTTGGAGCGCCAGCCCCTTTAGATTAGGGGGCCTTGGTTTAGGTTTAGGCGCCATGTCAAATGATTGTAATGCTGTGTAAAAATTTTAACTCCTAAATTACAAAAGAAACATGCTATTTTTTGCCCAGCATCAGCAAAACTTTGTTCACTAAGATTAAAAATGAGCAATCATTACAGGAAAGAAACATTACGGACGAAGAATTTCAGAAGCTTATGGCTGATGGTGAGGAATTTTAAGAGGCAACAAATTGAACTAAAAGGGTGGAGAAAGGACTTTTCTTTAACGCGTAAGAAAAACTGATGCAATTAAACGAACATGAAAAAAAACACCATCAGTTTAAACCCAAAATAGCCCAAAAAAAAATAAGTTTAAAAAAAAGGGGGTTGCACAAAATAAAACTATTTTTTTTGTTAACTCACTGTGTTAGGCGGGACACCTTGCAAACTCTCTCCAAACCTCTTTAGGGCAGGGTTTTTAGACGTGTGCACGTAGCAAAGAGTACTCTAAAATATAACGGGAGGGTTGTTTTCATAATTCTTTTAACTTTATACTCTACGCTCCATATAGGTTGTGGCTCTAAAAAACATGCCTGCCTCTCCAGGGGCATACAAGTATCTTACATTTGTCCAAACGGCAAGAGTTTTTGTGTCTCTGCACATCTTCAGTGATTTCAATTTTTTAATTGATTGCGTTTTACTGGTTTTAAGCTGTTTCTTTTAAACTTAATGTTCAATGGCACGTAAGACTGCTGGCAATCTTCTAACCATTCGTGTTGCGTTCTCTATCCTAATTTCTCTGTGATATTGATAGGTTAAACACGTTCAGTAAAATCTTATTAAAGTTTTCTACTAGGGCTTGGGACGATGGTTGCCTGGGTTTCCCCTTTAAAATTAACATGATTTTTTAAAACATTGTTTACAGGAAACCCTTTTAAAATCTTTTCCATCATCAACTTGAACCATCCTAGGATACTTTAATGGGCCTTTGCATGTATATTTGTTGTAAGCCAAGCCACAGCAGTTGGCTTTATTCCCTTAAAGGCTCAGCGTCCCTTTTTTTCTTGAAGCCATGTCAACACTGTAGAGCAATTAAACTTTTTTTTCTAATTTTTCATGGGAAGATACAGCCAAGTCTCTGGTGGTGTCATTTGGAAGAGTTAAAAATCATAGCCTTATTATTCTTTTGGGGGAGGCAAATATATTTGCCAAATTGCCTGTTTTGAAAGCCAATCTTTCGCATCTGATTTAGACACTCTAGCAGCTTTACTCAGTTTTTCAATAGCAGTCTTTCCTTTTCCCAATACCCTTTAGGAGAATAATATATTTTATCCATATTTTAAATGCACTTTAATTTACACAAGAAAAATGGAGCAACAAAATAGACTGATCATGCCCTGCAATAAAACATTCGCAGTTTCTGTTCCCCAGTGGTCATAAAAGTCAGACAGTTTTGGCGGGGGCGATGTTAGAAAATTCTTTCCTGTCACTAAGTAATACTCTTCATTGCGTCATCACTCGTAATGTGTCTCTGCATGGCCTGTTCTCTTAACTTTTATTAATAAAGTCCATGTGAGCAATTCGTCTTTTTCTCCGTAAGGTCTCTTGCCTTGGCTAAATTCATTGCATGTTAGACGTTCTTCTTCATCGGACCGCAATTTACTAAACATATAATTTCTTCGAGAAGGCCAAAACGTTAACAATAGCTCCTCCAACCCTCAGAACAATCAGGGGCATCTTTTTATAAAATTTTTTCTTATGAATAATCTTTCTATGCTTTAAAATTTCTTGGGATAATCCCCCGTCAACAAAAAAGTCTTTTTAACGCAATTTTCTACAGTAATTAAACTATAAACCTTAACAACGTCCCCAATGTCTAACCCTTTCCTAGGTCGCACTTCATTTTAAAAATGTTTTTGTAAACACGCTATAGCTTACTAAGGTGTAATCACAGCAAATGGTAAATCGATTGATAATCTTTTTTCACTCATCTCTTTACTAACTAAAAGAATAATAAAATAATATAATACGAAAGATGTCTATGGCTTTTAATCAGAAATTTTGTTGTTAAAGCTAAAAATAAGGTTACAAATAGTTTTGCGAATCTTTATCTTTCCGTTTTGGGCGATTTATTCAACAAACATTTTGCAAGGTTAATAAACTAAACACAACAACAGGCACTGCCCTAATTAAACCCAAAGTTAAACTCATGGGTTTTTAAAAAGTATTATATTATTTTTATTGTTTTAAAAATGGTTGTGATAATCTTAAAAGTGTGAGGAGCAAGCCTAATCAGCAGACCAGCCTAAAGAAAAATTATACTCTCGGCTGCGTGTGAAAAACTAGCAGTATTTAGTGACTGAACTTTAAACGTTTGAAAGATTAGCAATTGTCAATTTAGACGTTGAGAATTACTACGCAAAGTCGAAGCACAGCTAGGTCAAAAATGGTTAATGTGGGTCAGACAATTGATTAGTTATAGCTAAGTTTGTAAGTAATGGCGCCCGTTGATTCAGAAAAAGATTTAAATATGACTTATCACAAGATCCCGTTTTAACCCTTCTAAATCTTGCTTGAATATTACATATTTGGAACATTTTATGCCCTTATCATGGATTAATTTCTTTTAATCATATTAATTTGATCATATTAAATTTTAAACCAATAAAAAAGAGAGAGAAGACGGGGGCAGGACTCCCCAGGAGCAGAATTTTACAAGTGAAATGAACCACAAGTGAAATGTACCACAAGTGATTGTGTTACTAAGACAAAATTTTTGGAATGTTGCAGTGGCTTTGAAAGGGATTGGAACGACTGCAAAAGCAACCAATAACAAACAAAATTGTTAGTCATACAACATCGCACCAACAAAACACAATTACCAACACTCCAACAAACGATAAGATGTATCATTATGTAATGGGTGCTGCCCGTTTTGTGGGTTTTTTAGCATAAAATACCTAACACCTACCTAGCAACAAATACAAGCTCCACAGTAAAAGAGAAGAACAGCTTCTGAAAAAAGTACAGTCCACTGTAGACCATTTTCAGGATTTAATGACTAAAAAAGTTAGAAAATGTAAGTAAAGTAATATTATAAGAAAGGGACTTTAAGTTTAAGTACAAGTTAAGTACAAGTAAATTAAAGTTAATGTTAAGTTCTGTTAAGTCTTAGTAAGTACGTTGGATCTTAATTAGTACTAGTTAGGTTTTAAGTTTAAGTATAGTTGGTTCTTAGTTAAGTAAGGTCAGCGTCAAGTTAATCTTTTAAGTTCCATGCCCACAGATAGCAACTCAGATTGACGTAAGTCTCTTGTTATGTTAGAGACTAGTGATTTTTGAACAGCAGTTGTGTTTACTTTTATGAAGAGTAGAGCGAGTTAACATTGTGTGATGAAATACTTTGTTTCAAGAAGTTGCTTGTGTTGTTTGTAGAATTATATTTTTTAACAAATTTTTCATTAAGAAGTCTGGCTAGCAACCTGTACATCTTCG
This sequence comes from Conus ventricosus, assembly GCA_018398815.1. NCBI lineage: Eukaryota > Metazoa > Mollusca > Gastropoda > Neogastropoda > Conidae > Conus > Conus ventricosus. The sequence goes on from JAFLJL010005347.1 coordinate 10,536, forward strand.
AAACCCCAAACAACATATTCTTTTATAACTTCCAATGGTTAACCTTACATTTTCCAATCACTTTCTTTTCAAGTGAATGTAAAGGCGAATCTTTGGGTAATGCATGTTCGTCCACCCTCATTCCTTTGGGTACCATTTCAAATCCTGATAGAAGTCTTTGTGGGACGTCTAGATAAAACTATCAGGTCTGTGTAAAGGACTCTTGCTGGGTACAGTTTGGGTTTTAAAATAGTCGTTCAGAAATTAACATCATCTTGATCCCAACCCATAGGTAAAAACCCATAAACAACGCTTTCAACTAATCCTTTTTCTTCAATATGCCAAACCCGGTAACGTAAATCTTTTAAATTTGATAGAGGTTTAGAGGACCAGCTTAAATTGCTTGTTTTCTTTGTAACAATTTACACATTACGTTTGTGTGATTTCCAAGTTTTGCCAAACACTTTTTATCATAAGAAGTCTCTTTTTCTGAAGCGTCAGTGGCTTGGGGTTTTAAGAACAGTATTTTCTTTGATGTATGGCCCAAAGGGCTCTTGATCACATATTTTTATGGTAGACTGTCAGCTTTAGTCCGAGCTTTGGTAAAACTTTAGGGAGTCTGTAAGGCCACATATTTAGTTTTATGCTAAGATAGGGACAAGTTAAGCGGTTCGTAGACCAAATTTAATCTTCCTGCGGCAGGGGTAATCTTGTGGAGATCGTATAATTCTTTAGGGTTTCTAAGTCTACTTCCAGATTAGTTATTGGATTATCAGGCGAAAGCTGAATAACAAACCCACACATATTGACATCAGAGGCCCTTTTTCATTGAAAGTTTTCAGTGGAAAATGGTTGACTCTAGCCACCCATCAGATTGTTTTGGTCTAAGTACATTAGTTTGTTTGGGCGGTTTTTAGTGGGATCATAAACGTTAAATACTTGTTAGGCTTTGCAGTAAGGATGTAGGCCTGTTAATACCCCCCAGCCATCTTCAATCATTGAATGTGGAAAACAGAATTAAGTTTAATCTGGATGGTTTGTAAAACTTTAAGAAAACATCCCCAAAATAACCCGGGCAGAGATGTAATGTGATGAGTCTAAACTGTAGTGTTTCAATGCAAGTAGCTCTGTAATTCTGAAACCCTTTTGCAATAAACAACGTAACCCTTAGAACTGATCGTGATAGTCGCCCATTGTTTGACAGTGTAAATTCTCCAGGCTTTCTGAGGTATCTATTTTAGAGTTCAGTTAAAGTCTTTGCTCAAGATAGAAAGAAAGCGCTTTAGACGGGAAATGAGTCCCTTTTTTTCTCTCTTTTTTCTTTTTTTAAAAAAAATTACCCCACCCCTCCCCCTTTTCCCTTTCTTTTTAACACGCACAATTCAACGCGTTTAAAGAAAACAAACATAGAATGCCAACGTTCATTTTCAGTGGGAAATGGTAAACAATATAAATCGTAACAAAAGAACAAAGGAAAATTAATAGGAAAAAGGATTCCCTTCCTTCTCAGCTAACACCCCCCCCTCCCCCACCGAACCACACACACACACACACCACACACATTTATTTTTCTATGTCTGTACATACGTAAAAAAAACAACAACTCCTCTTTCATTTTCCACCTCCAACCCAAATCCCCATAATTTCAATTATCCTGTACTACTAATAAAGCTAACATTCATGTTTTGTTATGTGGCACATATTACAGTAGTAAAAGAGTGAAAGAGAATATCTGTTAGGTAAAAGTGATTTGAATGGAGTAATAGTTTCCATCTAAGGGCCCTTGTTTTTGTTCATGTAGCAGAGGTAATGTTTTCAGGGCTGGGTTGTTTATCTAGTCCTGTATGACAAAAACAGGCACACTATAGCATCGAGTAAAAAAAAACGTATCATCAAGGAACACTTAATCATTAAGTAACACTGAATACAGTATCCATTTTTTTTCAACTCAGAATGGCGCATTTCTAGACTATACTTATATTTTTCGGTGCGATAGTTGTATTTGAGTTCTCTATAAAAGCTGTCATGGTTGGTCTAATTTTATTAATCCTACATTTGTAGATAAAGAATTTGCCCATAAGATAATAATATACAGAATTTCATCGATTTTGGTTTTTCCGTCTGTTCCAAACAAAATTAATTGAACGTTAAAGGATAGTCTTTCACAAACATGACATTTTCTTTTCATACATATTTCTAATTCCATCCAAAAGTTGTGTACGAAGTCACAGTTCCAGAGATAGTGATGGATCGAATCTAATTCGTCATTACAAAAACTACATTTATCGCTCACGACTAGGCCATTTTCTTTAATATATTATTTGTAACCAATATTCTGTAGCAAATTCTAATCTGGAACCATTTCAATTTTACTTCTTTTATTTACTAATCAATCTTAGAACGACTTGCCAGTCTACCACAGAATTTAACTTTCTTTGCCAATTAATGAGTGGTTTGATATTACCGACAAGTGTGTTTCCAACCAGTATGTTATAATATGGTTTTGAGCCTTTTGTAACGCTGCTTATCGTTCTAATTGCTTTGGATCCTGGTTACTATCATTGTTTTGAACAGTTATATTTCTTTTTCTGATATATTCTTTTATCGCTTGAATGGAACTTAGATAGTGTAAGTAATTCACTCTCAAATTCCATTTCTGGCAAAATTCATCTTGATTCAAAAAGCTTCCATTACTACCAACAATATCTTTTACTAAGAACACATTCTTGGCAGTCCATTTTGTGAAACAGAAATCCTTATTGTTGATTTTAAATTTTATGTTGTGAAAAATAGGTTCTGATAAAATTTCCTCTTCGTTATCTAAATGTAGTGGCTGGTGAGTTTTTCGTAGGCTAAAAATACATCTTTCCAGAAGTAGTTGCATTTACTCTTTATAAACATTTTAGACCCGTAACAGCGTATATAGTTTATTTCGGCACAATGTTTCGATATGTGTCTCCATTTTGAAGTTCCTGAAAGCAGCCTTCTCAACCATGACAACTTCAGTGCATGCACAAAGGCTTGTATGTCAGGTATTCCTATCTCTTGTCACATTTTGTACTGAATATTGTCCTTATTTTGGTACTAAATTGGCAC
>JAFLJL010005348.1:0-14102 GCA_018398815.1 Conus ventricosus
TCCTCTCGGTACGTCAGGATCTGCAGTTCAGGGTTTCGTAGGAAGTGCTCATGGTTGAACCCAAAGCTGCAGCACTGTGGGTTGAGGATGTCTGCCAGGAGAGACAGATGGTCAGGGCCTGCCTCAGAGGATTGCAGTCAGGGTCTTCAGATCGTGTGCCATGAAGCGTGGAAGGCTGATGTCACAGTGGCTGATGACAAAGAAGTGAATGAAGCAGTGCCATGAAACACCTCTGTGTTTGTCATCCAGCTTATGTCTCTCCAATCACTAACCAGCCTTGGTTAAATTAAGAGCGTTCAAGAGGTCCTTTAGGCGAGCAATAGAAGGGTGTTTTTTTTTAAGCAGATGTTTAATACACCGACGTGCATCAGAGACAAGGATGAGGGTCACACCTCTCCAATTTAATCTGAAGTTGATCAGGGAAATTCTTGTCTGGTAGTTCTTGCAGTCTGGTGGCGGTTGGTACGTAGAGAAAATGTGAACAGTTCAGAAGAGGCCAAGAAAGGAGGGCACGGACAAGCTCTAAAGCACAGTGTCTGGAATAGAAACAAATGTTAAAGGTTTAACATGAGTAGCATTCATAGTAAATGGCCACGGATATACACTTCTAAAAGGAATGGATAAACATTTAATGGTGTGGTCTGAATGGATGAAACTGGAACATTTGGCTTTATTACAAGCTTATTTCACTTAAGTTTCAGTCAGAAGCATAAAGTAAGATTCATTACTCGTAATGAAAATTCCAATCTTTATTCGTTTTCCTTAGTAAAGAATGTGCATTGAAAATTGCTCTCATGAACTGACAGAGAGAGCCTTGCAGCAATATCTAATCTTCCTTCGCACAGGTTGCCCAGCTCTTTGGGCTAGAGGTGAGCTCAAAGAAGATAAACGTCCTCCACCAGCCTTCATCATATGAACGTCAACATAGGAGAGACTGAATAGAAAGCGTTCCTTAGTTCACCTAGCTGGGAGCAAAAGGGAAATCGACAACACACACACCACACACACACACACACACACACAACACACACGCACACACACACGCACACACACGCACACGCACACACACACACAAACACACACACACACACACACACACACACACACACACACACATACACACACACACACACACACACACACACACACACACACACACACAATGAAACCAATTCGTTGTCAGATTAACCCATGGTTGTACTGACATTTAAGAAAACATCATGAACAGAATGTGAAAATGTCTCTTTTATTCAAATCTTTGCCCAGTCATAAAGATAATGACGGAAGAATTGTTAGCCTGCACCTGTTTTCCCCACAACTAAATTGTTCAGTATGTTTGACGTGCGTGAATGCTTGCGTGCGTGCGTCCGTACGTCCGTGCGTGTGAGCGAGCGCGCATGTGCGTGCGTGTGTGTGTATATGTGTGTGTGCGTGCGTGCGTGCGCGCGCGCGCGCGCGCGCGCGCGTGCGTGCGTGCGTGCGTGCGTGCGTCGTGTGTGTGTGTGTGTGTGTGTGTGTGTGTGTTTATCTTATTAAATCTCATCCACTTAGAAAATATTTTTCAACACCTGCACAACTCCCCCCCACCACACCGCCTCCCTCCCCCCTCCCCCCCCCCTTTTTTTTTAAACACCGCGTTCTGGTATGTGATGACCAAGGATAGCTCCTGAACTAATTAACTGATGGGATGCTATAGCTCATCTGTTTCAACTTCAATGAGATTTGGGTAACGAATAAGCGGTAAAGTCCTATTGGCTCACCTCCGCATCAATTCTTAAGAAATCAATAGAAATTCAATAATTCTAAATCGCTCAAATGGCGGAATCAACCCAAAATTTAATGAAATAAGATAAGATAAAATAAAATAATCCCTTAGTACAACTCCAATAAACGTCACATATGAGTTTAAAATGACGAAAGTTGTAATTGCGCAATACAGAGTCGATCATGTTACTTGTTTATTTATGAGTCATTTATGTTATTTTTGTAGTCCTTTTTTCTGGTTTGGATCTGCATGTTTTTGTTTCTGATGGATCCACATCCACGCCCCAATCCCTACCCCATCCCTGCCATCCACAAACACAACATACTCTGTGTCCTATTGTTTGAACTGGTATTTTATGACGATAATATGGTTTAGTGATAAATGATTATGGTGTAGTCAACGATTGACACGGTGCGCATGAACCACGTACCTTGAAATAAAGCTATCAGCACGATCAGCTGTCGTTTCACTTAAAATTGTACATTAAAAATTCAATCCAGAGTGTAATGATCATGGTAATGAGGTTGAGTGGAGGAGGAGGGGTGGGCGTTTGTGGTGGTAGTGTTGTTGGGTGTGGTGGTTGTGTCCTGGTGGTGATGTCGGTTAACTGTAATGTTAGTGAGATTTGGGTGGGGGTGATTGGGTGAGGGAGGGAGAGTGGAGGTGGTCACGGGAGTGTGAAGCTGAGTCAGAGACGTGATGTGTGTTGGGAAGTGGCGCACAGTAAGGGTGGTGGATTGTGAGTGGGCTGAGAGATACTATAGCAGTGGTAGCAATGATGTAGTGATTTGGTGGGTGGTGGTGGTAATGACGTGGTAGTGTGATGTAGATAGATGTTGGTGCACACATGCACTCCTGAACAAATTGAATCCAAACACAGAGAGAGAAGGAAAGAGAGGCGCACGCTCACAAGCATACACGTACACACACACACACACACACACACACACACACACACACACACACACACACCACACAAAACACGAGCTCGCACGTGCGCGCTCATATATATATATATATATATATATATATATATATATATATATATATATATATATATATATATATATATATAAACAAACTAATAAATTCCAAGGATAAGTACCGAGCACCGTTCCAGGAGTCAAATTACCACTTTCCGCGGTCACTGAGGAGAAACCACCAAGTTTCGAAATATCGGTATATGACCAGGAATTATATGTTAGTGAGTTTCCCTCCCTATTGAAGGGTGTCTCCCCCTTGGAGACTATAAGCTTGCTGAAGGTTCATTGTGAGAAGCATTTTTTCCCCCATTCACCCACTCAAGCACATACTGTTAGTTAGGCAGAATCATCTACCACTGCAGATATGAATGCTTATCTCCCCCTATTTCTTCAATCTAAGACATAAGAGCAAGCTTTGTTTATAATTCAATATATATATATATATATATATATATATATATATATATATACATACATACATATATATATATATATATATATATATATATATATATATATATATATATATATATATTAAATATTATATATATATATATATACAAAATAATAGTCCAAAAATCGCTGGCACCGCACACATCTGGAGTCTTCAGAGAAGAAGGAATAACAAAGAACAACAAAGAAAACTCGACCATTTTAAGGAAGCTATAGATTACTGTAAATAATTTCGGCTCCTCTGCGAAGCCTTCTTCAGTACCTTCACGTCACTTCTGTTGAAACGTAGTTCTAGCACTACGTCAATGTTCAAAAAGACGTCAACTCTCTCTCTCTCTCTCTCTCTCTCTCTCTCTCTCTCTCTCTCTCTGTGTGTCGCTTTACATGTTTAAGGTACACATCACATCCGAAATACATTCCTTCGCCCGGTCTTCACCATGAAGTGGAAATCCTTTCTTGAATTGAGACCATTGAAAATTGTGCCAAGGTTGCACTGGTACCAAATCTCCTTGCGAAGTAGATCTTCATCATCATCTGCAGCGTCAAATGCGGTAATCTTGAGGAATGGGAGGTTCTTGTCTTTTGGATGGGGAATCTGGTTCACATGGGCAGCAAGTCTACACTTCTTGGTTTTCCCCAGATTGACGTCCGACTTGTGGTTGGCCCAACGGAGTTTTAAATTGTTGGTAGAGCCCACATACACTTCGGTTTCATGGAGAGAGCAGGAGATGGCATACAACACTCTTGGTGTCTCGCAAGTGATGTGTTTGGAGATGTTGATTATTCTGCCATCGAACAAAGACCTCAGACTCCTGGTAATAATGACATGTTTGCATGTATCACAACGGTCTTTGCAAGGAAGAAGCCAGGTTCTTCCTTAGGACCGTGCTGTCGGAATCTTTGGGGGACAGTGGGCTTGTAAATTTCCCCAATGTTCTTCCTTCTCCTGTCTGCCGAGATCAACATCTTCTTGGGAAAGATTTCTTCGTTCTTCTTGTTGGCATAGAGAATTTTCAAATTTTCATTGATGATTTTTCCTTTGCTGGGCACCTCGGGTCAAATGTTGTAACCCAAGCCAGTTCTTTCTCTGCTTCTTGCGAGGTTGATAAAGAAGTGTTTCTCTATTCTTGCTGGCTCCCTTAATGAGACGTGAATGGGCTACATCCCACTTCCAACCTGACACACACAGATATTTGGAATACTCTTGTATCCTAGCTGCCAGTTTGTCATCGTCACTGCAGATCATGCGGAGTCGTATTCCAATACCTTCAATGAGGCCCTTGAAGACTCCTGGAGAATGGCAACTACCAGGATGAAGATAAGAGTGGCAATGTTTGCTGTTCACGTCTGTGTTGATCTTGCCATCGTGAAGTTTCAGTTTCACGTCCAAATACTCCACTTCAGTACCATGTGTTACTGTCCATTTGATGGATGGAGGATGAAGGGTTTGGAGTTCAGCTTGAAACTGATCAACTGTGGAGGCAAATGGAAGTACAGCAAATCCATCGTCTCTAAATCTGTTCCAGTCCAGTTTCTTGACATCTTCATCTGGACTCGGATGTAGAAAAGAAAGGAGTGGAACTGATGTTGTAGAAACAAGCTTGTGGTCTAGCTCTCCCATGAAAACATCTACATAATCACAGGAATGACAGGGTCCCATGGCTGTACCACGGCTGGGCTTGGCATAGATTATTTTGCTTTCGCCGTCTTCATATTTGCAGAAATTGTTGTTCAATGCAATGTCAAGCCCTTCCATGATACATATATATATGGAACAATAGCAACAATAGCAGGGCCGGAAAGGGATGGAACGGTGCTCGGTACTTATCCTTGGACTTTATTAGTTTGTTATATATATATATATATATATATATATATATATATATATATATATGTATATATACAGGGCTGATTTATACATAGGACTATCTTCTTTGAGGCAAAATGATATATACTTTATAAACTGAAAAAAAGTAAATCAATGGATACGAAAATCAATCAAATCACTTTTTTAAAGCAAATGCTGGTGAGCATGCATTCACAATCGGATATTTTAAAATCAACACTATCTACACAAATCTAAAGCAATGACACAAATCAATAACACGTTTTACACCAATATTTGCATAAAACATTTCATACATTCACACAAGCGCACAGAGGAAGACAGAGGAGAGGGGGACTAGTACTGCACACGCACACACGTTCATATTAGGAAAGAAAAACAATTTAATGAAAAAAGGTGGAAAACATGGGTTACTGTGCAGCCTCGGCATATATTTGAAAATATATATAATAATAACAAATAATTTTTTTAAGGGATAATAATAATAACAATGATGATAATAATTACAACAATAACAATAAAAATAATAATGATGAAAACAGAATAAATGAATTAGATGAAAACTAATAACAATATTAATAATAGTAACGATAATGATAGATCTAGTAAGCTTACTAATACTAATACTAAGGGAGGGGGGTGGGGGAGGACAGAAAGACCAAAGAGGAGATGGAAGGTATAAGTTATGGGAAAGATGGAATCTAATAGGTATATGATATAGATAATAAAGGTATTGAAAGGTGTTGAAATGCTCACTGAATAACAGCAGACAATGCTGCTGGATGAGAATAATAATGATAGTAGTAATGATAAGTGCATCAACACTAGCAACAATAGCAGCGGCCGGAAAGGGATGTGAACGATGAATGATAAAAGAGCTAGCATTTCTATTTATAAAGAAAGAAGAGAGAGAGAGAGAGAGAGAGAGATGAGAGAGAGAGAGAGAGAGAGGGGGGGGGGTGTTTGTGTGTGTGTGTGTGTGTGTGTGTGTGTGTGTGTGTGTGTGTGTGTGTGTGTGTGTGTGTGTTCCATTGTAATGTCAGCCTCCTACTCATTGATAACCCCCACCCCCAGTCACCCCCACCCCACCAACACCACTAAACCTACCATTACTGGGGGAGGCAGGGAAGGGGGTGGGGAGTAAGTAGATTGATGTAGCAAGTGGAGAGACTTAGAGAGTGTAGGGAAAGGGAAAAGAAAAGTAGCTGTAACTTATGTCCGAGGTAAACAGTGGGAGGTAAGTTAGTATGCGTGTGTGTAGGTGGAGGATATTGCAGGTTGGTGCTGCAGAGGTGGAATGGTACATACTACTTTAGGGTGTTGGTGCCATAAGGATGGAGAGCGACGAGTTTGGCAATAAGATGAGAGTCCTGCATAAGGCGTTCAAAGTTGTCACTCTGTGACTGCCAAAGTGCCAGGACTTTGACAAGGTTGATGTTGTGTTGGGCGTGGTTGAAGTGTAGAGCGACTGTTTTGGCCCCATGGTGGCGGATGTCAGCCAGGTGTTCAGAGATGCGCGTCTCAAGTGTGCGAGATGTCTCACCCACATAGATCTTACCACATAGTTGGCAGTGGATTGCGTACACAATGTTGTGGCTCTGACAGGAGAAAGTGCGTTTTATAGTGAATGATGGCACTGGGGTAGCCACGGTTGGTGAAAAACTCAGACATCTTGGCTGCTTGTTCAGTGAAATCTTCTTCGCTGGCGTGTAGGCGAAGGAATTCAGAATATGGAATGCTGTCTTTAGTGGATTGGTGGTGGGGAAGATGTTAGTCCAGGTAGGAGTGCGCATCAGTGGATTTATAGAAGACAGGTTTTAATCAGTCCATCTTTGAGGGAGATGTGATGTCCAGGAAGTTAACTGACTGTGAAAATGGTATTGGTCAGTTTGATGGACGGATGGAAGGTCTGGGCAAAGTTGAGGAAATTGCGCAGGTCATGTTCTGGCATGGATGTGGCTCCCAGTCCATCATCTATTATCTTTTGTAGAGCTCTGGTGTTGGGCCGCGCCTGTGTAAGAGGTTAGTAGGCGGTGCTCTAGGTGTTCCATGAAGAGGAAGGCGTAGGATGGTCCTATTTTGGTTCCCATAGCAGCAGCACTGATTTTTGAGAACGTATGGTTGTTAAATGTAAAGGTGTTGAGGGTGAGGACTAATTCTGCTTGTCTGACCCGTGTAGCTGTGGGAGGGTGTTGTTGGTTTGGGGGCCGTGCTGTGTAAGAGGTTAGAGTGTGAGGGCCTTCAGTCCATCAGCATGAGGGATGGTAGTGTAGAGAGAGACAACATCAAGTGTAAAGAGGAGGCTGGGTTGGAAAGTGGGATCTGTGTTGTATGAATTTAATCATGTTGAGTGTGTGGGTTGTGTCTTTGAGGTATGTGGGGAGGCGTTGTACTATGGGTTGGAGGAGAGAGTCTAAGTACTGTGAAATGTGTTCTGTAGGGCAGCTGCATGCAGATACAATGGGTCTGCCGGGTGTATTGGTTTTGTGTAGTTTAGGGAGCAGGTAGAAGCTGGGTTGTTCGGTGTCTGTCATTATGAGGAGTTGGGCTGTCTTCGTAAGTTGTTATGTTTGATTTCTTGTTTAACTGTGGTTGAGATGAGTTTCTGGTGTTGAGGGAGGGGTGATGCTGTGAGTGGTGAAAGAAATTTGTGTCTGACAGTTGTCTGTGTGCTTCTTTTATGTTCAGCTGTTTGTCCCAGACCACCACTGCACCACCCTTGTCTGCTGGTTTGATGACAATGTCTTGTCGTTGTCTCAGTGATTCGAGGGCTTTTTGTTCATCCTGTGAGAGGTTGGAATGGCGGACAGGTTTACAAGACCGTTAACATCCCCCTTTTTATACAATGGAATGATTTCAGCATGTAACCTTCGCCGGACGGTGTGGGTCCATGTGGACCCAGAAGGGTCTTTAAATGCCAATATCTCGTATATTTATAGGTATTTTTCAATGAAATTTTAGATATGCTCCAAACACACAAATTCTCTCCTTGTCCTAAAATTTCGAAAATATAGGTCAAAATTTCAAAAGGTAATTAAAGGTGACATTTTATACAGTCATCGACGACGGTGTGGGTCCGTGTGGACCCATGGCTCGCAAAGAGGAACACTCTTTGCGGACATGGGTCCACATGGACCCACACCGTCTTCCGTGTATAATCAAAAGCACCGTCCGGCGAAGGTGCTTTTGACTATACACGGAAGACGGTGTGGGTCCATGTGGACCCATGTCCGCAAAGAGTTTTCCCTCTTTGCGAGCCATGGGTCCACACGGACCCACACCGTCTTCCGTGTGTAGTCAAGAGCACCGTCCGGCGATTAATTAAACGCTACAGGAAAATGTGGATAAACAAAGATGGAAAAGAGTACGCAAGAGAATCAGCTATACATGGCGAAGAAAGTTTTAATATTTGGGGGCTAATGCCGTCGAAGCCACATGAAATTCTGGGGTGGTTTTTTTGGGGGGGGATTTTAGTCAGAATTTATTTCATGAACAGACACAAAAAGAATACTTTGGGTTTTTACATCTTAATTTCGACAGTAGTTTGCAAGGAGATCAAAATTGATGGTAGTCCTTCGGATCCGAAGATGACGTTAGCGTTTCTGCAGCTCATCGATGTACGCGGAGGTGGCTCTGCAGCCCCAATCTGGAGGCGCAGAGTCTGGAACAGTGGGGGCACTGGAAGTCCGTTGTCGTGATCACTGCTGCTGCTGCTCTGTGGCGTTGATCCCTGGCGGCAGTCAGCTTTTGGCGTCGAGTACTTTCGAAGTTGGTAGCGGCTTTGTGAATTGTGGCCCGCCACAGAGGTCGGTCACTGGCGCACTCCTCTTGTTCTTTTGGTTTGAGTTCGCACCACTGGAGGTTTGATTTGACCGAGTCCTTGTACCATTTCTTTGGGCGTCCTTGGTTTCTCTTGCCTTGCATAAGCTCTCCATACAGCAGTCGCCTTGGCATACGGTGCTCTTTCATACGGATGACATGCCCCACCATCGAAGCTGGGCCTTGATGAGCATGGACTCGATACTTGTAGTGTGAGCACGGTCCAGGACCTCGAGGTTGGAAACACGGTCTTGCCAATGGATTCCGAGTATGGAGCGAAGAGCTCGCATGTGGAAGTTCTCCAGCTTCTTGACGTGTCTGCGGTACAGTGTCCAAGATTCGCACCCATAGAGGAGAGAGGGCAAGACCACTGCGTTGTAAACTCTCAGTTTTGTAGTCAGCCGAATGTTGTGTTGACTAAGCACTCTGTTGCGGAGTCTTCCCAGCGCCTGGCTTGCTTTGCTGATTCGGCATCAACTTCCCTGTCCAGTGAGCCATCACAGGAGATGGTACTTCCTAGATATCTGAAATGTTCAACGTCTGCAAGCTGGGAGTCGTCAATGACGATGGTGGGTGCCGAGGGGTTGGTGTTTGGTGCGGGTTGGTGAAGCACCTCAGTCTTGCCGAGGCTGATTGTCAGGCCGAAGAGCTTTGAAGCATCGGAGAAGCGGTCAAGCATCGTTTGCAGATCGGATTCTGCATGGGCCACCAGTGCGCAGTCATCGGCAAAGAGGACTTCTTGAAGGAGATCTTTGATGCTCTTTGTCTTGGCAGTGAGGCGACGAAGGTCAAAGAAGGAGCCGTCCAGACGATAGCGGAAGTAGACTCCCTTCTCCAGGTCTTGGACAGCGTGGGACAGCATGCAGGTGAAGAAGACGTTGAAGAGGACCGGAGCTAAGACACAGCCCTGCTTCACGCCATTGCTGATCTCGAAGGCTTCCGTCACGTTTCTACTGGAGAGGACCTGGCCGGTCATGCCATCATGGAAGAGCTTGATCATTTTCACAAACTTTGGCGGGCATCCAATGCGCTCGAGGACTGTCCAAAGAGCTTCCCTGTTGACCGTGTCAAAGGCCTTGGTCAGGTCAATGAAAACAGAGTATAGGGGCATGTTTTGTTCGATACACTTCTCCTGAAGCTGTCTGACAGCAAAAATCATGTCGACAGTGCTTCTGCCGGGTCTGAAGCCGCACTGCGCCTCGGGGAGGTTCTGCTCGGAAACAGTGATGAGTCTGTTGAGGATGGCTCTGGCAAAGATCTTTCCAGCAATGGAGAGTAGCGAGATGCCTCTGTAGTTCCCACAGTCGGCTTTGCTTCCCTTGTTCTTGTAGAGGGAGACAATCAGGGCGTCACGGAAGTCATCTGGCATCTTCTCCTCCTCCCAGATACTCCGCAGGACATCGTGAAAGGCTTTTTAGGGCGTTGGGGCCTGCCGCCTTGTAGATCTCAGCAGGTATTCCGTCCTTTCCTGATGCTCTACCGGAGCTCGTCTGGAGGATTGCTTTCTGGATCTCTGCAATGGTGGGGGGGTACTGCAAGTGTGTCTTGTATCGGCTGCTGAGGGATCTGGTTCAAGGCATCCGAGTCGACTGACGAGGGCCTGTTGAGCAGGTTGCTGAAGTGTTCTTGCCAGCGCTTGCTTAGTCCTTCTTGGTCCTTGATCAGGGTTGCGCCGTCGGAGGACAGTAGCGGGGAGCAGCCTGATGCTGAGGGTCCGAAGACTGTCTTCAACGAGCCAAAGAATTTCTTGGCGTTGTGAGAGTCGGCGTAGCCTTGGACTTCAGTCGCTTTGTCCTGCCATCACTGGTCCCGCATCAGACGTAGGTCGGTCTGCACTTTGGCCTGGAGAGTCTTGAATCTCTCGCGTTTGGAGACGGACGATGGGTCATTCTGCCACTCGATGTAAGACTTGTTCTTCACATGGAGGGCTTCTTTGATCTTCTCATCGTTCTCGTCAAACCAGTCTTCATGGGCTCTGGTTTTTGCTCCGAGGACCTCTTTTGCAGTCTCAGCGACCATGTCCTTAAAACAGGACCATTTTTCTGTTCCATCTTCAGGGGTCAGACCGTCTTGGAGCTTTTCTTCAAGTAGTTGTTGGAACTGGGAGAGGCAGGTCGGGTCTTTCAGTCTGGTGACATTGTAGGAGGCCTGACAGTCTTTGGTCGGTTTCTGTGTGGCGGTGGAATGTGCAGGAGGGTCATTACAGCCCTGACCAGCCTGTGGTCAGTCCAGCATTCAGCACCTCTCATGACGCGGGTCACCCGGACGTCCTTGATGTCGCGTTGGCGTTTGGATAATGAAATCAATCATGTGCCAGTGTTTCGACCTCGGGTGCATCCAGGTGGTCTTGAACTTGTCCGCCAACCTGAACAAGGTGTTGGTGATGCAGAGGCTGTGTTCCACACACTTGCTGAGGAGGAGCAGGCCGTTGTCGTTGACCTTGCCTACTCCGTGTCTGCCGAGAACGCCTTCCCAGCTGCTATGGTCTCTTCCTACTCTGGCGTTGAAGTCCCCAAGGATGACGAGTTTGTCATTTTGAGGAGTTGACTGATGGCCTGGTCAAGTTGTTCGTAGAACAGCTCTTTGGTGTCGTCTGGGCTCGTGAGCGTGGGTGCATACACACTGATGATTGTGAGGTGTCTTGACTTGCTGAGGGGGATACGCAGTTTCATGAAGCGTTCATTGATGCCAACCGGGAGCACAGGTATGCTTTTGAGCAGGGCTGTCCTGATGGCGAATCCAACGCCATGGATCCTGTCTTCGGCTTGTGGCTTTCCCTTCCAAAAGAAAGTGTATCCACCTCCCTCTTCTCTTAGGGAGCCTTCATCAGCAAGTCGGGTTTCGCTGAGTGCAGCAATGTCTATTCGGTATCGCTGGAGTTCATTCGCGACAAGCGCTGTTCTTCTCTCCGGTCTCGACGTACTGGCTCTGTCCATTAATGTTCCAACGTTCCAGGCTCCTAAAAGGAGTTTTCTTTGCTTTTTCTTTTGCATTTTTCGACCGCAAAAATGGATGAGTCTGTCAACCGCGTGTAAGCTGACCAGACTGTAAAGGGCAAGCATTTGTTCGGGGCACCTTTTCTAGCCCCCTCCCCCATGCGGGGGTGGGCAGTGCTGTCCTAAAGAGGCTGCCCAGTCGCCCACGGGTGCTGCCGGACTCTCCTGTTGCCTCGGATTCAGGAAAAAGAACGACCACCTGCCATGGACCGCCTACGTGCAGGATTGTGACTACAACTGCCAGTGGTCATCTCCACTGTTGCTTCGCCACGTGCCCATCACCGCAGGACTTGAGGTGTGTGCGTTGACAGATCGGTGATGAGTTGCATGAGTCGATCAAAATTAGAAGACGCACAAAAATCCTAGTACCTTAACTCTGTTTCGGTTTAAAGTTTAATCATTTCTTCTGATGACAGCCACTGTAAGGAAACTTTGTTGTTGTTTTTTTTGTTTTTTTTTTGCATCAGGCATTCAAGGCGAGAGCGGTCGTTGTGTCATAATTTTACGTCATGAATGCTGTATACGTGTTAACATACTGTCTTTAAATTTGTTAACCAATGTGATTTCTTGTACACACCCCTTCTAATGGGACTGTGGCCGTTACAGAATATACACAGTTTGAAGGCTTATAAACCGATAATAAATAAAACAGGCGAACAAAAATCACTGTGTTATTCTGAAGACTTCAGAAGAATAGATTGTCGGAACAAATCAATCAGCGCCACGAGTGAAGGTGGGAGGAGGAAAGGGGGACTTCTGCATTTTTCGTTCACAGCGTCCCACTGCTAGGTCACCGGAGTGTGCACTGGTATGGAGATAAACACTGAAGTAGTGTGCACTGGTATGGAGATAAACACTGAAGTAGTGTGCACTGGTATGGAGATAAACACTGAAGTAGTGTGCACTGGTATGGAGATAAACACTGAAGTAGTGTGCACTGGTATGGAGATAAACACTGAAGTAGTGTGCACTGGTATGGAGATAAACACTGAAGTAGTGTGCACTGGTATGGAGATAAACACTGAAGTAAGTGGTTTTAAAACACACGCACTCTGCCGCACTGGAAAGCAATGTTTGTGTTTATCACAGCTTGACCAAAAAAATCACAATAACCAAAAATAATTAATTAGTGTCTCAATAAGGTCTTGTCAAAAACATGATTTTTTTTTCTTTACTTTTCTCGCTGAAGTTCTTTATTGTTAGCAGTACACATTAGATCACTCAATACAGTTCATGGAATGGCAGTTATAATGTGTCTGATATGTGAATGATCACTTTCTGCGAAACAACAGAAGAGGATGTCTGATATGTGAATGTTCACATTCTGCGAAACAACAGAAGAGGATGTCTCATATGTGAATGTTCACATTCTGCGAAACAACAGAAAAGGAATGACTGATATGTGAATGTTCACTTTCTGCGAAACAACAGAAAAGGATGACTGATATGTGAATTTTCGCAGCGCCATTTATGTGAGAGGTCAAGGGTAGAGGGGAAATCATCCGTCCATCACCCCAGACCGTATTGATGTTGGACATTTTCGTTTTGCCAGTCTAGCAAAACCACTCAACCAACTGGTCTCTCTGACATACCAGCAAGAGAAAGAAAAGAAGCGGAAGAGCCAGCTGGTATCTATTGTGAAGGCATGGACTCCTCAGTGTCAAAAGGCATTCGAGGATCTAAAAGAAGCTTTGACCTCTGCACCCGTACTAGGGTACGCAGATTTCAAACTGCCTTTTGTCCTGGAAACAGATGCTTCCTTGGACGGCTTGGGGGCTGTGCTCTCACAACACCAGGGAGGAGAGCAGCGGGTTGTCGCATATGCCAGTCGGTCTCTCCGTCCATCAGAGAGAAATATGCTCAACTACAGTAGCATGAAGCTGGAGCTCTTGGCACTTAAATGGGCCATGTGCGAAAAGTTTCGACCCTACCTTTTGGCACCCACACTGTAGTTCTGACTGATAACAACCCCCTTAGTCACATCCAGACAGCCAAATTAGGGGCAGTAGAGCAAAGATGGGCAGCTGACTTGGCATGTTTTGACTTCACCGTGAAGTATCGATCAGGGAGAGAGAACAGGAATGCTGATGCACTATCTCGAAACCTGTGTCTGGGCCAGAGGGTCCTGGCGAGGAAGAGGTGAGTGCAGTCTCGGTAGTGGGACAGCATGGTCGGAACAGTGCATGAAATGTTCATCGTACCACGGTGGAACCATTGGAGGCAATCCAAAAGTGAAATGC